>KV010248.1:138631-159812 GCA_001598015.1 Dorcoceras hygrometricum | reverse complement strand
GTCCAACGGGTGAACATTCAGTTCAGTCCTATCACCGTGACTTGATCATAACTCCGATCGCCGATCAGATTGGACCGATCGACTCAGTTTCCAAAACTGAATACTATGATCTGAAAAACCATTTTTCAGAACCCCAGTGCAAAATGACCGTTTTGCCCCTCAACAGCGGGAAATCACGATTTGACCCCTGTTGACTTTTAGAAGTCGCACTCCCCAAAATCCTCCTCAAGTGCTCAACACATTATGAACATTCGGTTCATCCCACTCCGATCGCCGATCAGATTGGACCGATCGACTCAGTTTCCAAAACTGAATACTATGATCTGAAAAACCATTTTTCAGAACCCCAGTGCAAAATGACCGTTTTGCCCCTCAACAGCGGGAAATCACGATTTGACCCCTGTTGACTTTTAGAAGTCGCACTCCCCAAAATCCTCCTCAAGTGCTCAACACATTGAGCTCAATATCCGTGCGAGAATCTAGAATCCAGTACTTGTGTGACCCTCAATGGTTCAGGGATACAGCTAGCCGTGGGCCCACAACCATTGTGGCTCCGGAATCACAATTCCGGACTTGCCCATCGGATCATGGTAAGAGCGTTTAGCAACATCACCCCATGATCCCCTAGGTATCACTGATAGTGCCTGCAAGAACCAGCTGGTCGTGGTTAGCGTACAGTACTGTCCTTTCAATCCATATATCTCGATCAGATCAACGACCATTGGTAAATCGAGAGTCGCTAAAGATCCGATAGCTATGCGTACATCTTGGAGATTGAATAGTGACATCACGAGTATAACTAGGTAAACCCATTTACCTAAAATACTTCTAGTAATCTGGCCAGAGATTTATACACTATTATCCCCTCAGATAGCATAGGATATCCACGCATGTCTGCGAGCGGTGAATCCTCGACAACGATGCATCGACTCCTACATGCATCGGGGCCTCACCCAATCCCGCCGCCCAACGACCCCAAGTGAGTCGGCAAACGGGTCAAAGTGAGGCGCCTATCATATAGAGCCTCAATGTCATTTCGAGTCGTGAGGACTAATCTGTACAACCATGACCTCGGACTTATCCACTCGACAAATGGTAACCACTTGGAAAGTCCGAACGAGGGTAGTTCGATAGATCACCAGGTCACTATCTATCTGCATGCTCAGAACATCACAATGTTCCCTACCAATGAAACATGGTACTTCACATCGCAGATACTAGTCTCAAGCTCGGGCGGCCTTATCCTCATTTTGACGGCCCAATCGACTAGGAACATGTTCAGAATACACAGTGACTATTAGATGTATTCGTGAGGACTAATCTGTACAACCATGACCTCGGACTTATCCACTCGACAAATGGTAACCACTTGGAAAGTCCGAACGAGGGTAGTTCGATAGATCACCAGGTCACTATCTATCTGCATGCTCAGAACATCACAATGTTCCCTACCAATGAAACATGGTACTTCACATCGCAGATACTAGTCTCAAGCTCGGGCGGCCTTATCCTCATTTTGACGGCCCAATCGACTAGGAACATGTTCAGAATACACAGTGACTATTAGATGTATTTCAAGATAGTCGTCATACCCACTATCACATCTAACATACACTATAGTGCATTCTAGGTCTTTACTCAACGTAATTGTTAATCATCATACAACACAATGATAATGCCATAAATAAATGCGAATATCATATATAAAGATCGTTTCATACAGGAGTCTATCAACCCACACGCCACAAGTTGGCTAGTTGGCCATCTACTCTAACACATTCACCCCCCTGAACTCCCGAGCTTTTTTTTCGAGCCTAACAAAATGACATTGTCGTAGAGTATAGAAACCTTTCTCAATAATTTGAGGAAGTTAAAGCTGAAAAAATGAGTCTTGTTACGAAAGCTGAGCCTGTGATGTGAGACCCAAAAGATTACAGGATTAATTGAGTTAATTGATCGGGTTTAGCATAGACCAGATTTGGCCTGAACAGATCTAGGATGAGCCAGTTTTGAGTTGGTATGATTGGTGAAGTAATCAGGTCAGTTTAAGTCTTCGAACAACTCTGGATTGTTAGAGAACTTCTGCGTAAAATGTTCAGATTTGAGTGTTGGTCAGCGCTGGGTGATCGCAATCAGATTTGGTGGTGAAATCTGGTAGTCGCGCGTTATTCTGGGCGCGCTAGTTGGATATTCTTCGTAGGTATCGAAGCAATGCCATTTGAGAGGATTCAGGTTTGAGTTGTGCAAGCGTTTAGTAGTGCGTGGACCGGTACGGTTCATGTTTTAGTATAGACCAGAGCGGTCCAGGGATTTCAGATTTGACTGGTCAACGCTTGTGTGAGATCTGGTCTTTCAGATCTGGATTGCAATGCGGTGACGTTTTTATGACGTCTTAGTGGACGCGATGCGATGTCATTTAGCGATTCAGATGTGGTTAGCGGGATGACGTGTCCTAGTGAGCGAGCGGTCCTTGTGTTGCGACGTCGTTTGGTGATAGCGCGCTGTGTTAGCGTAAGATCTGGAGTGTTACTCAGATCTGAGTGGGAACATCTTTGAGGAAGTTTTGTTGTTGGCTACTGTTCATCAGATTTGGGGAACTTAAGTTATATTTATAGAGTACTTTGACTGGTCTCGCGATATTGTCTTCCGACACTTAGAAATATTTCCCTTAACCAAATTCTGTCGAGATACCCTAGCTACTGTTCACCGAAGCTTATATTCTCCAATTGCCGGCGGTAGACAGCTCCGACGGATGTGAGAGTGGTAGCGCCGGACTCCTCTTGTTAGGGCGCTTCGTTCTATACCTTTTTCGCAGGCTTGTGAGTAGCTGGAAGAAGATCGCAAAGGAAGCTGCACTGGGTAGTCTGTTAGCATTTGAGCAGATTTTCTTCTGTCGTTCAGGTAGCTTGTTGGGTAAGTTTTATTTCCGACCTTGCGCTTTGTTTAGAGCTGTTTGTTGAGCTAGAAGGGTAGGATAGAGCTGGTTGAGTTCGTAGCTCCCAGTTTGTAGCTCTGAGCTTAGCATCCCTGAGCTAGCGTTGTTATTGGCTTAGAAGGTTTCAGATATGGTTGCTCGGGACTACTGTTGTGGTAATTGTAGCTCGGAACTAAGGTACAGATGTGAGCTTGTCTTACAGCGTTGGATTTGGCATGGAGTTTATGTGTGCTGCTGTGTATGCTTCTGTGATGTCATTGCTTGCCTCTGTTGTGTTGTTCATTGCAAGCTGTTACATTGCATACACGCATTTTTCATGTTGATCTCAGATCTTGTTAGCCTTGCCTTGTTGTATTGATTTGTGCATACGAGGATACTTGTTGGAGGCCGAGCAGGTAACTCCCGTCACACTCATCTCCCTGCTGGGATCTGTTAGCCACTATGAGCGGAGTGGGTAGCTCCCACATCTCATGAGTTGGGCAAGAGCAGGTTAAGCTGTGTTCTGCATCTGGTACCGTGTGTTGAGATGAGGGGTAGCTCCCATATACTCACATACCCCATGACGACTATCTTCCAGTTGATTGGATTCTGTTGTTGAGCAGTTCTTGAGATCCATTGGGTCCCTGCCTTCGGTTGTAGCCTTGTTCTCATGCATAGCATTTGCATTTTATCTATTGCTATTTAACTGCTGTTTTTCAGTTGCTCTCCATACTGGGGTTTGACCCCTTGTCCCTCTGGGGCTGGTTGTCTTGTTTGCCTGTGTGTGTTTCAGGTTACCATGGTTTCTCAGCTGGTCGTGGAGTTGATCAAGCTGGAAATGCCCCGGGAGGTGGATAGAGTGTCCCAGTTATATGTAGTAGATACATATGATATTTTCATTATATTGTATTGTATCTATGTTGAGCGAGAGACTCATTTGTTTGTTAATTGGAAGTCACTCTATGCTTGTATGTTAGCTGAGTTGTAGTTGGTTTTCGAGTATTGTAAACCAATATTTTGAATAACATTGTATTTTAAATTATGTTTTTCAAGTCAGGCCAAAAGCGAAAATTTTGAGCCACTATTTTAATGCTTCCGCTATTGTGTTTTATGTGGTTTTATCTCTGATTGAGCACGAGGCCTGACATGTGAGCTCACATGATTTGCAGACTGCTTTAAGTAAGTTGAAGACTGAAAATGATGATCTTGTTAGAGTAGGTGCCCAACTAGCCAACTTGTGGTGTGTGGGTTCTTGTTGACTCTATGTAAAACGATCTTTATTTATCAAATTCGCATTTAGATGGCATTCTTTATCTTCATTATTATGATTACAAATTGTTGGATAAAGACCTTGAATGCACTATAGTGTATGTTGGATGTGATAGAGGATTTGATGGCTATCATGAAACACATCTAATAGTCACTGTGTGTTCTAAACGAGTTCCTAATTGATTGGATCGTCCAAAAGAGGATAAGGATCTCCCGAGCTTGAGACTAGCATCTGCGATACAAAGTTCCACGTTTCATTGGTAGGGAACATAGTGATATTCTGAGCATGCAGATGGATAGTGACCTGGTGATATATCGAACTACACTCGTTCAGACTTTCCAAGTGGTTATCATTTGTTGAGTGGATTAAGTGCGAGGTCTTGGTTGTACAGATTAGTCTTCACTACTCAAAACGTCATTGAGACGCTACATAGTAGGTGCCTCACTTTGACCCGTTTACCGACTCAGTTGGGGTCATCAGGTGGCAGGATTGGGTAAGGTCCCGATGCATGTAGGAGTTGATGCTTTGATGCCGAGGATTCATCGCTCGCCCTTGTGTGTGGATATCCTATGCTATCTTAGGAGATAATAATATGACAAATCTCTGGCCAAAGTACTAGATGTGTTTTAGGTAAATGGGTTTACCTAGTAACACATGCGATGTCACTATTTGATCTCCAAGATGTATACATGGCTATCGAATCTCTAGCAACTCTCGATTTACCAATGGTTGTTGATTCGATCGGGATATTTGAGTTGAAAGGACCGTACTGTACGCTAACCATGACCTACTGGTTCTTGCAGGCACTATCAGTGATATTGTTGGTCCCGTTACACGGGGTACCAGGTCGAATAAGCGCTCTGATACCAATTGATAGGATCGATTTGAAGGGATGTTCATGAGCTCTGACACAACTCACGTTGGCTCTCACACAGCCAAAGACACCAAACCCTCAAGTTGCGTACATTTTAAAATTATTGAGTTGAAAGAAAAGCATCACGCAACCAGCAACCATATCGCGCCTAAGCTGGTACTAGCTCACAGCAGCGCTGCATGCTGGTCGCACGATCAGGTCTATTAAATCTTGAGCTGCAATAGCTCATGTTCTTGAAAGGTTTTGAGCACCGAGAAGTAGATCATGTATGATAAAAATCATGCGGAAATAAACCTGAACTACCCTCTGTAAATTGAAAGCTAAAGAAACAGGTTTTATACAAATATATGCAGATGTAAATGCAGTAAGCAGTAAAGAAAATACGCTGCAATTTGTTTATGAAAGTTCGGAGCTGAATCTCCTACGTCTCCCCTTCTTCTGCAATCGAGAATGATACACTAGAAGACTTTGATTGCAGCGACCCTCGCTACAACCCACTCCTACGACCAGAAGTAGCAAGAACTCCTAGGAACCACCACTGCACACTAAGCCCACAAGATGTGTGTCTAACATCACTTCTTTTATGCCTCAGTGAGAAAGGCTATAAACACTTCTTTAATATCTTAGTGCGAAAGACAACAATGATTGTTTGTGATGTGATTCACTCACTAATCTATACATCTCATTTCTCAAAACTGTGAGTGACTCGTGTGTGAGAAATTACAGTGTAAGCTCTCTCTCACATGTATTCTCAAACACTAGGAAGTGCTTCTTCAAAGTTGATAACTCATTTTCTTCCCATTTCTTTTCTTTCTATTTTTCTTCGCCGTTGTATGTGTGTTCTCTCTATTTCCAGCTTGCTGTCTTCTGATATATATAGCCTCTTATGCAAATTATATCCGTTGGACACAAGTTCCTAGCCGTTGAAAAGACTTCTGAAAAGATCTGACAATGTTGTACCTTGCGTCCTTTGTCATTTAATGCGTTTTCAGGATTTATAGACTTTGAGCTCTCTTCATTAATTGCGTCGCAGGCTTTGCTAAATTTAGCTCTGTGAATCCGTACCTGATTTGAACAGGACGAAGCAAATCAGTTTGAACAACGTTAATTCAATCTTCACAAATATTTATGTTCAAACTGCTTTGCTCTGAGCTGGTCTCTATTCTCTGAGCTGGTTTCTGAACTCAGGGCTGGTCACTCAACTGATCTCACCCAGCTGGTCTCGACCAGCTAGTTGCTGAGCTGGTTTTTCCCAGCTGGTTTCTCAGCTTATCCTGATTAATACTACACTTCTAATCTGTCTGAGCTGATTCTAATCTGTTCTGTTCTGAGCGCTATACCTCTTCTTCTCCATTGAACTGCTCTACGCTGCACTTGCTCTGTGCTTGGATGTCAACTGCTAGATTAGTTCGGGCGTCCCCTTACTTTTACAGCTTAGACATGTCCTCTATTATACCAGCTCGGGCGTCCCCTCACTGTTCCAGCTTGGACATGTGAACGACATCAGCGTACTGTTCCAGTTCATGTCCGATCTGGTCCAGTTCGTGTCCGTATGTTTCAGGTCAACGCTGCGCACTTAAGTTACGTCGTTAGCAAAATAACAGCAGGTTTTGTGTTAATCAAAATTAAGATTCTGATCTGTAAAAACAGATCCAACAGATACCTAGGGGATCATGGGGTGATGTTGCTAGACGCTTTACCATGGTCCGATGGGTAAGTCCGAAAATATGTTTTCGGAGTCACAAAGAATTGTGAGCCCACGGCTAGTTGTATCCCAGAATCATTGAGGGTCACACAAGTACTGGTTTCTCAATTCTAGTAAGGAAATTGTGCTCAATTTGTTGAGTATAGTAGCAGGAAGGATGGAATTATGACTTCCTGAAATTAGCTTGGGTAAGTATGACTTTCCTTAAAGTTTATAGGGGCCTAACTGCTATTTGGATTAGGTGATCTGAAAAATTATTTTCACATCATATTTCAGTTTTGTAAAATGTGCAGATCGGTCCGATCTGATAATCGATCGGGATTATGATGAAGCCATAACGATGAACTTGAAACCAATGATCTCTGGGCCTAGGCCTGACCCAGGGCCATTAACCTGGTTTAGCCCATAAAAAGTCTATAAATACGGGCCTTGGGGTATTTATTTTACTCGCTCAAAGTTGTATTGACAACTCCAAGTTGGGTTGAGAACTTTCCCCTTAAGTTATTCTTTTTCCTCGCCTCCCCGCCTCCTTCCCCCGCCACCGGCCCGTCGCCGGGCCGCTGCCATCATCGCCCACCGCCTCCATAGGAATTTGGTCCGATCGTCTTGGCAAGGAGATTCCATTCGCAGAACTTTCACTGGTTTTCTAGTGCAAGCCAGTGAAGGAATTGATATTCCGGTTGTGGACCGGGTTATGCGTTGATCCACCAGTCAACCGTTGAAGTGCTATCTCCCTTGTGGAATAGTCAGAGCTAGGCGCATAGTCATCCGAGGTAACTCTCTAAACATCCTATGTATGGATTTATATTTCGTGTATTGACCATTCTCGGGCTGTTAAAATTTTAATCTTCCGCTGCGACACGAGAGCGGGATCCTCATCCGTCACTGCGCCAATAGTGGCATCAGAGCGTAGGCTCGGATCTGTCAATACACTGTATCTACCTAAATTGCATCAGAATCTCGTTTTTCAAAAAAAAAAACCAAAAATGTACGGTCACGTGCCGCCTCCCACCACCGCATGCATGTCCCGCCACCTGCCGCGCGGACGTTGCGAGACCGTCCCGCATATCCCGTGCTGACGTTACGCGAAGATATTGCGGTCGGGATGCGTGGGCGGGCGCACGTTTTGCACAATGCCGACCTACCTCTGCCCGCTTGTCGCTCAGAGGGCCGCTACCCCTACACGCACGTCGTGCAATGGGTTGCGCGAGCTGGATGCCCTGCCTGTGCGCACGGTACGTGCAGCAGGCCGGCCCCTCGTGCGCACACGTCAGCACGGAGATGCGCACGGCGTGGAGCACGCATGCGGCGGCTGGGACACTGCCCGTGCGGACATTCCGGGACGGTGATGCGGCGGCAGAATTTGATTCCTAGGGTTTCTCCGGGCCTGTCCCGGGCGGCCTGACGGGTTTTGGGCCGATACTGCTATCGGGCTTTTTGGTTGGATCAAAATTATTTTTTTGAAAATTTTGAGATATTAGACCTAAAATTGTTTTAAACCCAAAATTATTTGATGCAATAACAAACTATGATTTTATTTATAAGATATGATTTTGTTGGTTAAAAGCAAATTTGATTTGTTTATTTTAGTTATGCCAATTAATTGAATCAATTGAATAAATTATGTGGTTTGGTATGATCGAGAGCCATGCCCAATGAGTTAGGTGTATGCTAGGTTTTATATTTCTTGATTAAATATTGTTAAACTGATATCAAAGTAGGCCTAGTTTATGGCCCGTTCCCACCCCTTTAAAATATATCCCTATTTGTCATGGATATTTAAATGTAGATATTAGACTTAGTGGGAGGATATATTGAATATGGTGGAGATGAAAATCAAAGATATTGAAGACCGAAAACATGTAAAACTGGAAGCTTATGTAATAGGATTGCATTTGCATATTTCATATCACCTAGGATTGGACATAGATCCATGCTTGGCAATCACGGATCGCATAACTCTCGATTATCGACCATATATATTATATATATGATATATATATGTTGAATCCGTGAATTATAAATTTGATTTAAAATTGTTGAGACCAAATTTCAAAATTAAAATCCCTCATTTTAAATTTGATTTAAAATTTATATCAAGATTAAAAGTTTCATGATTAAATTGAAGTAACTTAGTTTGTTGATAATTATGAGGAAATATGACAAAACGTAATCTAAGAGAGTCCTCCATAGACCGGCTTATAATGTCTTGTACCGGCTAGTCTCACCGAGGGGTGCTGCTTTGTCTTAGGAAGTTGGTTTTTAAGTGCACCTTAGCCCCTCGAAAGACCTGGAAGCACTCTTAGAGAATGTTAGTCCATGACTTCTAGATTTATCATAAAACAAAATTTTATTCGATAAAATCATGAAGCTAAGGGAATGTAAAGATTATTTAATATTTCCTACCTTCCATCAACAATGGGTGTACGTCGATGCTACCCACATACATAGCCCGGCTCATATTATTGGGGGTTCTGTATGTCGGAAAGCTGTGCACTCCATTGACACTTGCTGTGAGTTGGATGGAACTCCCATGACGTTGGATCATATTATTGGGGATGTTATGGCGACCGTCTATTACAACTCAATAGTGATGGGTCATATTGACACGTGATAGTAATCGTCGTCATATTATTTGGCCCTTATTGGACGTGAGGTAAATACATGGAGGTTGCACCTGTTGCAATTAGGCTCTACCTTCTGAGGATCATGGTTGACTGATATTATTCGGGACTGTGATTTCTTGATTGGACTCTATGTACCCACTACGGACACTAGCTTTCTGGATTTCATTAGAGGGTGGTGAAATCGTTAAAATAGTGGGAGGATAATTCATAAAAATAAATGACCTTGTTTTATGTCTTAGCGTTTTTCATGAATAGCCTGTAATGCATGTTTGTTTTTCCTTTCAGTATAAACTGCTATCATCATGTCTTCGATTAAAAATCCGCTTGCTGCTATACTGGATAACAACAAGTTCACTGGCACAAACTACCAATATTGGCTTCGCAATCTCAAGATTGTCTTTTCTTCAGAGAAACTTCTCTACATGCTAGAGAAGAGTCCTCCGAAGGAGCCTGCCAATTCAAGTCCTAAGGAGCTGGCAAAGCTGGAAAAATGGTGTGATGATGAGCTTAAGGAACGGTGCTATATGATGGAATCTATGTCCAAAGAATTGAAGCGGCGATTCGAGGAGACGGGGTATGCTGATGCCATACACCTTCACCTCAAGGAGATGTATGGGGAGAACTCTCGGACTGAGAGGTTCACCACTGTCAAGGAGCTCATGACGAGCCACATGCGCGAGGGGAATTTGGTCCACGAGCATGGGGTCTGTATGATTGGGCTCATTGAAAAGCTAGTGGGCCTTGAAATCACGCTTCCACATGAGCTGTCTGTGGATCTGCTTCTCCTCTCCCTCCCTGATGCGTTCGACCCTTTGTGGTCAACTTCAATATGAACATGCTGGATTCCACCCTTGAAGAGATGGTAAACATGCTTGTCGTGTTTGAGGGGACCATAAAGAAGGACAAGACCGTCCTCATTTTGGGCTCTTCTTCCTCTGCGAAGAAGGGCCCAAACGCAAGGGTAAGAAGCATTCTGTCCCTGCAAAGGAGGAAAATTCCGCCAAGAAGCCCAAGGCAAGGGCTCCAAAGCCGAAAAAATCTGAGGATTTTTGCCACCACTGCCACAAACCTGGGCATTGGAGGAGGAACTGTCGGGATTACCTCGAGCAGTTGCGAACTGTAAAATATATATTCTACATTGAAATAAATATGTCTCTTAACTCAAATTCTTGGGTACTTGATACTGGATGTGGATCTCATATCTGCAATGGCTTGCAGGTAATGACAAGAAGTCGGCGTCTTAGGGAGGGTGAGACCCACTTGAGGCTTGGTAACGGAGCAAGGTGCGGCCGAAGCAATATGAGATATATATTTATTTCTTTCTTCAAATTATAAGTTGTTATTGAAAGATTTTTTATATGTTTCCGAATTAATAAAGAAAATTATTTCCGTTTCTATGCTTGATAGTGGTGGATATTCTTATCATTTTGCTAAATCGATTTGTAATATTTACAAGAATGGATGTTTAATTGGAACTGGGGAACGCGAAAAACGTTCTGTACAACTTAAAATTGAGAGAAGTTCCAACTCACGATGTGGAAACACATACAACAACAATCAATAGGAAATACGATAGTCTGAACCCCACACAACTTTGGCATGCTAGGGTTGGTCATATTTCCTTAAAGAGGATGAACAAGTTGGTTAGGAGCGACATGTTTAATGTCTGATATTAACTCCTTACCAACTTGTGAATCCTGTCTCAAGGGGAAAATGACAAAATTTCCCTCACAGGCAAGCTGAACGTGATCAAGGCCTATTGGATTTGATCCACACTGATGTGTGTGGCCCACTTAGCATTGGTACTAAGTCTGGTCACACATAATTCATCACATTTATCGATGATTACTCTAGGTATGTGTACTTGTACTTAATGAAGCACATGTCTGAATCATTTGAAAGGTTCAAGGAATTCAAGGCTGAAGTAGAAAATTAACTAGGAAAAAGTATTAAAACACTTCGATCCGATCAAGGTAGAGAATACTTGAGTGCCTAATTTCAAGACTATCTTAAGGAAATGGGATTCTCTCACAGTGGACTCCACCGGACACACTGCAACAGAATGGTGTAGTGGAGCGTCGTAATTGAACCTTGATGGACATGATTCGATCTATGATGAGCTTCACTGAACTTCCTGCCTTGTTTTGAGGATATGCGCTTGAAACGGCAGTAATGTTGTTGAACAATGTCCACACCAAGGAAGTGGATAAAAGTCCATATGAGATATGGATGGGCAAGACACCCAAGTACTCGTACTTGAGGATTTGAGATGTCCTTCTTACGTGAAGCAGATTGGGAGATAAGCTGGATAATAGGTCCATATTATGCTACTTAATTGGGTATCCAAAGAATTCTATTGATACTGCTTTTACTATCCCAATGAAACAAAAGTGTTTGTTTCTAGAATGTCACCTTCTTGGAGAAGGAATTTCTGCTTGATAGAAAAGGCAAGATAGTAGAACTCGAAGAAGTTCGAGAATCAACTGAAGTACCAAGTGAATACACCTCAAGAACCAATCCTTGATATGGACACACCTAGGAGATCTAATAGGGTTCCTAGTGTGAGACCTGAAAGATTAGTGGATCAATTAATTTAATTAGTCGGGTTTAGCATAGACCAGATCAGGCGTGAGCTGATCTGGGACGGGCCAGCTCTGAGCTGGTATGCTTAGTAAACATAAGCTAGTCTGGAGCAGATTAGAGCTAGATGATTCGATGGAGAGCGAGCTGGTTAGTGCGTGGATCAACTCTGGGTTAGTTTTCATGGAACGGGCCGAGCTGGATAGTTAGATTGCTTATATTGTGTCGCAAGCTATTCTGTGTACGCTAAGCAGGATATTCGAAGCGGGTGCCGAAGCGACGTCGGTTGGAGAAACCAGCTTAGATGGGCACAATCTGATAGTACTATGCGGACCGGCCTGGTTCAAGGTTTAGTGTAAACCGGTACGGTTCATGGTATCAGCTTAGGCGAGAGATGATAGTGTACGAGCTGGTCTTCTTGCGCGTGATCTGGTGGTCCCGAGCTGAGGTGCGGTGCGACATCGTTTATGTGACGTCAGCTTAGACGCTAGCTTGATGGTACACGTGAGCTGGACTAGGCGTGATCTGTCGCTACTGTATACGTGTGATATGTTTTTTAGTTGTGAGCTGTTGCGTGCATTGCGATCTGTTCTGGTAGCACGAACTGGATGATGTGTACCAGTTTGCACCTTGAGCTGTCGGTGGTCACTGTTCACCAGATCGTGGGAGACTTATATATAGAAGACTTTGACCATGCGATCGCCATTCTTCTCCAACACTTAGAAAATATCTCTCCCGGTAAACTTACCTTCTACTGTAGAGAAACCCTTACTGTTCACTGTAGCCTATTTCATCCGTTTCTCGGTGGTAGACGACGCAGCTTGGAGCAAGGTTGGCAGCGTTGAGTTCCTCTTTCCAAGACACTTCTTTCTATACCTTTTTCGAAGGCTTTGGTCGGCTAGAATAGGGGACGCGAAGGAGCTACAATGTGCTATCGGTTCGTATTCCAGTCGATTGGGTTTTCCGTTCAGATAGTGCTTTCGAGTAAGTGTTAGATCCTACCTTACGCTTCGTTTTGAGCTATCTGTTGTGCTCAAAGGGTAGGATAGAACTTGGTTGAGCTATGGCTCCCAGTACGATATTCTGCGTTTACGTGCCTGAGCTGATTATCTGTTTGGCTAAGCAGGTTTTGGATCTGAGTGTTCGGGACTATTGTTGTGGTAATTGTAGCACAGAAGCTAAGGTACGGATTTGAGCATGTATTACAGCTTTGGGATAAGCTTGGATATATGTGTATGCTTGCTGGTATGTGTGTAGTGTGTATGCTATCGTTTCGTTGTTGCTTGCTACTGTTAGTGCTGGTTATTGCAAGCTATTGTTGTGCATACATGAATTTTCCTGTTGAGCTCATGTCTTGTTAGCCGTTTGCTTTTGTACTAATCCGTGTGTACCAGGATGCTTATATTGAGGACGAGCGGCAATACCGTGCTCCTCATCTCCCTGTTGATCTATTTGTTAGCCGCTATGAGATGAGTGGATAGCTACCATGCTCTCATGAGTTTAGCAACAAGCAGGTTGAGTAATTTGATTTATGCTCTGGTAAATTGTATTGAGACGAGTGGATAGCTACCACACTCTCACATACCTCGTGGCCACTTCACTCCTTTGGACCTGTGAAATCTGTTGGATTGTTCTTGAGTTCCTTTGACTTCCTGTTTTGATTGTAGCCTACTGCCCTTGCATTCTTCAGCTCTCATGCATAGCACATTCATTTATATCTATTGCTGTCTAAGTGCTGTTTTATGTTGCTCTCCGTACTGGGGTTTGACCCCGTCGCTTTGGGGCTGTTTGGTTTGTTGTGTACCATTCATGTTTTCCAGGTTATTCAGCTGTCCGTGGTGCTGAGTCAGCTGGTGATGTCCTCAGAGGTTGAGTAGAGTGTCCATATATATGTATGTATTGGTGTTATTGCCAGGGAATGCCCTGTGCTACCGTTGTAAACAGATTTGGTTTCTGTTGGCTTTGTATGCTGATAATTGTTGTATTTGTAACTGTTGTGTGTGCAACTTTTGGTTGTTGTAAAATCAGTATTTTGAGTATAAGTGTATTTTGAAATTATGTTTTTCTAAGTCAGGCCAAAGCGAAAAAAAAATTTAGCCACTTTTAATGCTTCCGTATTATGGTGTGTTTAATCTCTGATTTGTGCACGGGGCCTGACATTTTTGGTATCAGAGCTTAAACTGGGATAAGCTCGAATTCTTTTGATCACACTTGAGTTTAGGCACTGTGTTGCTTGTGCGTGTGCTTGACTATGTGTTATATTGCTGTGTGATCTTATTGCCTTAGTGTTTGCATAGATGCCGCCTAGACGTAGGGGTAGAGCTACTAGGCAGATCCCGATAGAATCTGAGGCTTAGAGCGATGAGGGCGAGCACAGTATTCCCGTTCGTAGATGCGGGAGACAGGTTGATGACGAGGTGGATATGTTGGCAACCCGTATAGATGAAATGGAACTGATTATGGCGATGTTTCAGCAGATGAATCCTCAAATGTTCAATGGTGATGAGTATAGTTCCGACGCTGAGTCCTGGTTGCAGCACAGTACAGGGCTATTTGATCGAGTGTGGTATGACGATGAGCGTAGGCTGAGTCTAGCTACCTTCCAGTTGAGGAAGAATGCAGAACGATGGTGGAGAGGTGCATCCCGAGCTCTTGAGGAGACTGGTGTGGGGATAACTTGGAACAGTTTTTGTACTGATTTCCGTCAGGAGTACGTTCCAGAGTCCTACGCTACTGCCCGAGAGCGCGAGTTCGATAACTTGGTTCAGGGAACCATGTCTGTGGGGGAGTATGCTAGAAAGTTTTCTTTTCTCCTTGCATATGTTCCTCATGTGTCCGATCATGAAAGAGCGAAGAGAAACAGATTATTGGAAGGGTTGAACGAAGATCTGTATTCTTTGGTATTGGTGAGTTCACCTACTAGCTATGCGGATGCGGTGGACAATGGATATCAAGGAAGGGTTGCAGAACCGTAGGTCTCGGGTTCGGCCACAAGTTGTTCAAGGTACACGTCCCAACGCTCAAGTGGCGCAGTCTTCCCAGCCTTCTCAGTAATCCCAGCAGCCCCAACAGCCTTCTCAGTAGGCCTCGTGGCCAGCGGTTTAAGAAGAATTCAGGTTCCAGTTCTTCCGATTCGGGTAGTTCGAGCAGTAGTAATCCCCGATCTACCTTTTGTGGCCAATGTGGAGGTAAGCACCCTTCGATGCAGTGTGTAGGGGTTCAGGGTGTTTGCAATATTTGCGGGCTGTACGGGCATTTTGCGAGAGTGTGTCCTTTGGCTGGATCTCAGCATACCGCTGCCCCACCTCAGGGTCGTTCTGGCGGGTCATCTTGAGGTCGTTCTTTCCCTGTTCAGCAGCAGAGGATGGGGGAAACTCAGCACAGGTTGTTTCAGCAGCCTGGTCCTTCGAGTTTTGGACAGTCTTCCCAATCCCATTTCTCAGGGCCTCAGCAGGCTCAAGTAAATTCCATGACAAGGGAGCAAGCAGAGGGCACACCTGGAGAAGTGATATCAGGTACCTGTACTGTTTTTGATTTTCCAACACGTGTCGGGTCATCTTGAGGTCGTTCTTTCCCTGTTCAGCAGCAGAGGATGGGGGAAACTCAGCACAGGTTGTTTCAGCAGCCTGGTCCTTCGAGTTTTGGACAGTCTTCCCAATCCCATTTCTCAGGGCCTCAGCAGGCTCAAGTAAATTCCATGACAAGGGAGCAAGCAGAGGGCACACCTGGAGAAGTGATATCAGGTACCTGTACTGTTTTTGATTTTCCAACACGTGTGTTGTTTGATACTGGAGCATCACATTCATTTATAGATGATGCATTTTTGTGATACCCGAAAGATTATTGGATTAATAAAATTTGTTCATTAATAGGGTTTGTTATAGACCAGATCTGGCGCGAACAGATCTGGGATGGATCAGCTTTGAGATGGTAAGCTTGGTGAGTGTATCGAGTCTCTATATTTGTGTACTGGAAACATCCCTGGACAGTGGTAGAGTTCTTTGGGGTAGTATTCAGATTTGGATAGTTGAGAAGTGCTGGTTGGTGATTTCGGCTTTGGCGTTGGTTGATTGTAATCGAGGCTAGATGTCAAATCTGGTTGTCGCAAAGTATTTTTGAGTTCGCTAATTGATATCCTTCGCGGGTAGCGAAACACCGTCGTTTGGGGGAAACCAGATTTGAGATGCGTAAGTTGTTAGTGCTGTGTGAACTGGCCTGGTTCGAGGGTTTGGTGTTGTCAGGCCTCGTGCTCTACTCAGAGTTAAACCACGCAAACATAGCGGAAGCATACAAAAAGTGGCTTAAAATTTTTGCTTTAGGCCTGACGGTTTAAAACATATAATTTAAAATACACAATACTCAAAGTAATCCCAGTATTTTACAAACACTCAGTACAACATTTAAACAAATACAAATACCAGTACTACAACAGATACACAATCCCACAAGCACAGGTCATTCCCCGGCTAACAGTACTAGTACATATATGCTATACGCTACTGGGACACTCTAACCACCTCCTGGGGCACCTCCCGCTGAGTCAAAGCCACGACCAGCAGAGAAACCTGGGAAACCTGAAAACAACATACATGCAAAAAACACCAGCCCCAGAGGGACCTCAGGGTCAAACCGTAGTACGGTGACCAGCAATAAACAACACAAGGAAAGCAACAGATAATATGCAAATGCTATGCAAGGGATCAAGGCTACAACCGAAAGCAGGGAGCCAAAGGATCTCAACAACAGCTCAACAGCAAGATCTGATCAAAGGAAAGACAGTCAGTGGCCACAAGGTATACTGAGCACATGGGAGCTACCCACTCATCTCCAGTACACCATAACAGATGCTAAACTAACAGCTCCACCTGATGTTGCTCACTCATGAGATGTGGGAGCTACCCACTCCGCTCATAGAATCTAACAAACCAAGCAGGGAGAATGAGGTACGGGCGTTACCCGCTCAGCCTCCAAGGTATACGGGAACTACCCGCTCGTCCTTGAACATAGCATCCTGGTACTCACAATTCAACAGAACAGGCATAGCTAGCAAAACAGGGCTCGACAGCAATATGCGTGTATGCAAATGCAACAGCTGATATTATAACACAAGCACAAGTAATAACAGCACAGATCATACACAGCAGGCAAGCATATAATCCATGCTCAATCCTAAGCTGTAAACAAGCTCAAATCCGTACCTCAAATCTCTGGGCAACAATTACTACAAGCAGATTGCCACAATGACGCAGATCCACCACCTACTCAACGGCAACAAAACACTGCTCAAAGACCGAAGCACATAAAAGCAACAGCCGGGAGTTACAACTCAACCAACGCTATCCTACCTCAACAAACACCACAGAAAGCTCTAACAAGCTTAAAGGCAGGATCTGAACTTGACCCAAAAGCTAGGAGCGAAATCCGACGCTTATGCTAACAGACTACACAAGGGAGATGTCTTCGCACACCTCACCAGCTTCAAGAAAACGTTCGAAAACGATATCCAAACGAAGCGTCTCAGAAAGAGGAGTCCAACGCTACCACTCTCGCCTTCGTCGGAGCTGTCTACCACCGACAATCGAAGAAGATAAGGTTCGGTGAACAGTAGCTAGGGTATCGCGACAGAATTTGGCAATCGGGAAAATATTCTAAGTATGGAAACTGGATACTCAATTCGAAGACCAAGTCCTATAATATAAGTCAAAGCTGCTCACAGCTGCTGGAATAGTATCCACCACACTTAATCTATCGCAACTGATATTCCCGCTCGCAAACAGATCTTGCAACAGATCTCTCACTAAGCCAAAGCAACGATCTCTACTAACTCAAACGACGTCGCAGAGAACAACTGTCGCAACTGAACACGTCCGCTACTCACTGCTGAACACTAACCAACATCTGTTAGCAACACTACAACAGATCTCACACACAGCTGACGCTAACGCAACTCACAGCTGAGTCTTCTTCGCTAATTCAAAATGCCGTCGTTCCAACTAATCCAAATGACGACGTAGAACTAATCACTGCTGAAACACGCTAGCACGCTTGCTACTGCTCAGCGACTGCTGATCTCGCTACGACTGCTGAAAACAACCACTACTGCTGAGCGCCAACATTCAGCGCTAACTGCTGAGCATATTCCGCGCCAACTCTAACTCTCCAGAAATGTTATAAGGGCTAAAACAAAACCCAATAGCTTCTCTAAGCTCAAAAACTCAAAGTTGATCTCAACAAAACCCGATTAATTAACTCAATTAATCTTATCAGCTTTCGGGTCTCACATCTCTCCCCACTAAAACAGGATTTCGTCCTCGAAATCAATAAACTCCAAAACAAGAGTTCAAGATAACTGGGGAAAGAAACACAAGCAATCAACTACTAGAACAGAAGAAACATCTACTCAAACAGATGCGGCCACTCACGATGCATCTTCTCTTCCAGTTCCCAAGTAGCTTCTTCTCTACCATGCTTGCTCCACTGAACCATCACCAAAGGAATGGTTTTGTTCCTCAGCTGTTTCACCTTTCTATCCAAGATCTGCAAGGGATACTCAACATAGCTCAAAGTCCGATCTAACTCCACCTCGTCAGTTCTCAACACATGCGAGGGATCTGGGTCATACTTCCTCAACATCAAAACATGAAACACATCATGTAAGGAGGACAAATCTGGTGGAAACAACAGCCGATAAGCCAAAGGACCAATCCTCTCTAAGATCTCGTAAGGACCAACATAGCGAGGAGCTAACTTACCCTTGAGACCAAATCTCATAACACTGCGAAAAGGAGAAACCTTAAGGAAAACTAGATCACCAACCTCAAATTCTAAAGGCCTACGCCTCATATTCGCATAACTGGCTTGGCGATCTTGAGCAGCTTTCATTATCTGGAGAATCAAGTCCACCTGATCTCTTATCTGCTGCACAAACTCTGGGGAAGACAGCTGCTTCTCCCCCACTTCTTCCCAACATACCTGCGATCTACACTTCCTGCCATACAAAGCTTCAAATGGTGCCATGCCAATCGTGACCTGATAGCTGTTATTATAGGAAAACTCAACCAAAGACAACGAGTCTTGCCAGCTACCACTGAAGTCCATCACAACAGCTCTCAACATATCCTCTAAAATCTGGATAGGTTCTCTCCGATTGGCCATCTATTTGGGGGTGATACGCTGTACTCAAAGCCAATCTAGTTCCCAAAGCTGTTTGCAAACTCTTCCAAAACCTGGAAATAAATCAAGGATCACGATCTGAAACAATCAAAACTGGCACACCATGCAAACGCACCACAAAATCTATGTACAGCTTCGCCATCTTCTTCAAAGAATAGCTCATGTTGTAGGGAATGAAGTGCGCAGACTTCGACAATCTGTCTACTACAACCCACACAGCATCACAACCTCTGCTGGAACGGGGCAAATGCGTGACAAAATCCATAGCTATGTGCTCCCAATTCCATTGATGCACCTCTAAGCTATGCAACAAACCACCAGGTCTCATCCTCTCTGCCTTGACTTGCTGACAATTCAGACATCGGGCTACAAAATCTGCAACATCACTCTTCAAACCTGCCCACCAGTAATGCTGCTTCAAGGCATGATACATCTTCCTTGCACCAGGATGGACACTGTATCTACTGCAATGCGCTTCTCGCAAGATCTCTTCTCTCAAATCAATCAGATTTGGCAACAATCCTGCCACGAAACCTCAAACAACCATAAGAAGAAACAGAATACTCCTCAAGCTTACCAGCTCTCACCTTTAGCTTTAACTCATGGATGGATGGATCAGTCCTCCGAGCTGCTCTAATACTAGCAACAATCTGTGGCTCAAATTGGAAAGAAGACACCACAACATAATCCTCAGCAGGGTAAAACCTCCAACCAGTAGTGCTAAGGTGCTCATGCACCTTCAAAATCTGCATCGAAGCCAGCATCGCTACTTGAGCCTTTCTGCTCAATGCATCAGCAACTACATTCATCTTTCCAGGCTGGTATTTGATCTCACAATCAAAATCCTTTAGCAGCTCCATCCATCTACGTTGTCTCATATTCAAATATGACTGAGAAAACAGATACTGAAAACTCTTGTGGTCGGAGTACACCACAAACTGCTCACCATACAGGTAGTGGCGCCAAATCTTCAAAGCAAAAACCACTGCTGCTAACTCCAAATCATGAACTGGGTAACGAGTCCATGCGGCTTCAACTGCCGAGAGGCATAAGCAATGACTCGACCATTCTGCATCAACACACAACCCAATCCATTCAAAGAAGCATCTTCACAAACTACAAAAGCACCTGAACCACACGGCAAGGATAACACAGGCGCAATAGTTAGCTTCTCTTTGAGCAACAGGAAACTATTCTCACATTGCTCAGTCCAAACAAAACGCTTTTCCTTTTGAGTCAACTGCGTCATTGGCTTCGCTATACTAGAGAATCCCTCTATAAACCGCCGATAATAGCCAGCCAAACCCAAGAAACTACGAATCTCAGCAACACTCTTGGGACGCTCCCAGTTAAGAACAGCCTCAACCTTACTGGGATCCACAGAAATACCATCAACAGAAATCACATGACCCAGAAGCACAACTCGGTCTAACCAAAACTTGCACTTGGAAAACTTAGCATATAGTTGTGAGTCTCGAAGCTTCTGAAGATGTTAGAGTAGATGCCCAACTAGCCAACTTGTGGCGTGTGGGTTTTATAGAGTCTTGTATATTACAATCTTTATATATGATATTCGCATTTCTTTATGGCATTCTTTATTTTTATTATGTTATATGATGTTAACAATTGTGTTGGATAAAGACCTAGAATGCACCATAGTGTATGTTAGATGTGATAGTGGATATGATGGCTATCATGAAACACATATAATAGTCACTGTGCATTCTGAATTCGTTTCTAGTCGATTGGGCCGTCAAAATGAGGATAAGGCCGCCCGAGCTTGAGACTAGCATCTGCGATGTGAAGTATCATGTTTCATTGGTAGGGAGCATTGTGATGTTCTTAGCATGCAGATGGATAGTGACCTGGTGATCTATCGAACTACCCTCGTTCGGACTTTCCAAGTGGTTACTATTTGTCGAGTGGCTAAGTCCGAGGTCTTGGTTGTACTGATTAGTCCTCACTACTCGAAACGTCATTGAGACTCTACATGATAGGCGTCTCACTTTGACCCGTTTGCCGACTCACTTGGGGTCAT
>KV010248.1:90937-115243 GCA_001598015.1 Dorcoceras hygrometricum | reverse complement strand
ACAAGGCACGACTGGTCGCAAAAGGTTACACTCAAAGGCAAGGTGTTGACTATGATGAAACTTTTTCACCAGTCGCAATGTTCAAGTCGATTAGAATCTTACTGGCCATAGCCGCATGGTACGACTATGAGATATGACAAATGGATGTGAAAATTGTGTTCCTTAATGGAAACATTAAGGAAGAGATCTATATGATGCAGCCTGAGGGTTTCACATCTGTGGGAAGTGAGCATAAGGTATGCAAACTTCAGAGATTAATCTACGGTCTCAAACAAGCATCGAGGAGTTGGAAGCTGAGATTCGATGAAACAATTAAGGAATTTGGTTACATCAAGAATCCCGAGGAGCCATGTGTATATAAGAAGATGGTTAAAAGCGCTGTGACATTCCTCGTACTTTATGTTGATGACATTCTACTCATTGGAAATGATGTAGGAATGCTGCAGTCAACTAAAGTCTGGTTGTCTAGTAGATTTTCGATGAAGGACATGGGTGAAGCATCCTATATTCTTGGAATACAGATCTATCGGGATAGATCGAAACGGATGCTCGGACTCACCCAAGCTACCTACATCGATACCATACTTAAGCGGTTCTCTATGGAAGAGTCCAAGAGAGGACACCTACCTATGTGCCACGGGGTCACTCTATCTAAGTCTATGTGTCCTAATACTGATGAGGAGATAGAGTATGGCACGTGTGCCATATGCCTCGGCAATAGGTAGTATTATGTATGTCATGATCTCAACTAGACCGGATGTCGCATATGCTCTGAGTGTCACGAGCCGCTACCAGGCCAACCCCGGTCAAATGCATTGGAAGGCTGTGAAGGATATTCTTAAGTACTTGCGAAGGACTAAGAATATGTTCATGGTCTATGGGGGTGGTGAACTGAAATTGGAAGGCTACACTGATTCTAGCTTCCAATGTGACGTGGATGATTCGAAGTCTACCTCTGGATTTGTATTCATACTCAATGGTGGTGCTGTCTCTTGGAAGAGTTCCAAGCAAGACACCATCGCGGATTCAACCACTGAGGCTGAGTACATCGCAGCATCAGCTGCTGCTAAGGAGGCGGTTTGGATAAGGAATTTCGTCCAAGAGTTGGGCATCATTCCTGATGAAGTTGTTCCAGTCCCGATGTACTGCGACAACACGGGTGCCGTTGTGCAAGCAAAGGAGCCTAGGTCTCACCAAAGATCCAAACATATACTGAGGAAATACCACATAATCTGGGATATTGTGACTAGAGGAGACATAGCAGTTGAGAGAGTCGCCTCTGCGGACAACATTACTGATCCACTTACGAAGCCCTTGCCAGGACCGTTGTTTGAAAAACATCGCGAAACAATGGGACTGCGTCTGATGAGTAGTTGGCTATAGGGCAAGTGGGAGATTGTTAGAGTAGATGCCCAACTAGCCAACTTGTGGCGTGTGGGTTTTATAGACTCTTGTAAATGACAATATTTATATATGATATTCGCATTTCTTTATGGCATTATTTATTTTCATTATGTTATATGATGTTAACAATTGTGGTGGATAAAGACCTAGAAAGCACCATAGTGTATGTTAGATGTAATAGTGGATATGATGGCTATCATGAAACACATCTAATAGTCACTGTGCATTCTGAATTCGTTCATAGTCGATTGGGCCGTCAAAATGAGGATAAGGCCGCCCGAGCTTGAAACTAGCATCTGCTATGTGAAGTACCATGTTTCATTGGTAGGGAGCATTGTGATGTTCTGATCATGCAGATGGATAGTGACCTGGTGATCTATCGAACTACCCTCGTTCGGACTTTCCAAGTGGTTACTATTTGTCGAGTGGATAAGTCCGAGGTCTTGGTTGTACTGATTAGCCCTCACTACTCGAAACGTCATTGAGACTCTACATGATAGGCGTCTCACTTTGACCCGTTTGCCGACTCCCTTGGGGTCATTAGGCGACGGGATTGGGTGAGGTCCCGATGCATGTAGGAGTCGATGCTTCGTTGTCGAGGATTCACCGCTCGCCTTCATGCGTGGATATCCTATGCTATCTGAGGGGATAATAGTGTATAAATCTCTGGCCAGACTACTGGATGTGTTTTACGTAAATGGGTTTACCTAGTTACGATCGCGATGTCACTATTCGATCTCCAAGATGTATGCATAGCTATCGGATCTCTAGCGACTCTCGATTTACCAATGGTCGTTGATCCGATCGGGATATATGTGTTGAAAGGACCGCACTGTACGCTAACCACGACCAACTGGTTCTTGCAGGCACTATCAGTGATACCTAGGGGATCATGGCGTGATGTTGCTAGGCGCTTTACCATGATCCGTTGGGCAAGTCCGAAATTGTGATTTTGGAGCCACAATGGTTGTGGGCCCACGGCTAGCTGTATCCCTGAACCATTGAGGGTCACACAAGTACTGGATTCATGATTCCCGCACGGAAACTGAACTCAATGTGTTGAGCATATGAGGAGAATTTTAGGGAGTGCGACTTCCTAAAAGTCAACAGGGGTCAAATTGCGATTTCCCAAAGTTTAGGGGCATAACTGTCATTTTGGTCTAGGTGGTCTGAAAAATTGTTTTCGCATCATAATAGTCAGTTTTTGAAACTGAGTCGATCGGTCTGATCTGATCGTCGATCGGGGTTATGATGAAGCCACGGTGATGCGGTTGAACCGAATGTTCATATAATCCACAAGCCACAAACCTAGCTCTCATAGCCGCCCCCCCTCTCCCACACGCCTAACGCCTCCGCCGACCGCCCATCGCCGCCGCCCGCCGGCCGCCGCCGCCGTCGACCGGTTTTTCGCGTGATCGGACTTGTTTCGATCACCGCGACGAGGAGAATCCGTTCGTGCTAAAATCCGTCAGATCTTCTAGTGAAGATTGACGGAGGAAGATTGTTTCCGGTCGTGGACCTGATTGACGATCTACCGCCGCCTACCGTTTGGAGTGCCGGTTTCCTCGTGAAACTGGTCGGAGCCAGGCGCCTAGACGCCAGCAAGATAGTAATTTGATAAACGCCCTATGAATGTTTATTGATTTTTGAATGTATTGAACATTTCATGGGGCAACTTTTGATTTCCGCTGCGCCCCCAGGAAACGGGATCCGGATCCGCCATTATATGCCAACAGAAGAACCAGCATCAAATGCTCTTTGTGCTGCAACGGAGTCTTAGAGTACACCAAAATGCCATCGATAAACACAATCACAAACTGATCAATGAACTCTCTAAAGACTCTATTCATCAAGTCCATGAAAACTGCGGGAGCATTCGTCAAACCAAAAGGCATAACTAGAAACTCATAATGCCCATACCTCGTACGAAACACAGTCTTCTCAACATCCTGCTCACGGATGCGCAACTGATGATACCCAGAACGCAGATCGATCTTCTAAAACACGGTAGAACCTTGCAACTGGTCAAAAAGATCGTCGATCCTAGGCAAAGGTTACTTGTTCTTCACTGTCGCCTTGTTCAACTGCCTAAAGTCGATACACATCCTCATCGACCCGTCCTTCTTCTTGACAAAAAAAAAGGCGCTCCCCACGGGGACATTCTAGGCCTAATGAATCCCTTCTCAAGCAAATCACTAAGCTGCTCCTTAAGCTCCCTCAACTCAGCAGGCGCTAAACGATACGGAGCACGCGAAATCGGAGCTGTACCAGGAACCAACTCAATGCTGAAGTCTATCTCCCGCCTTGGAGGAAAACCAGGAATCTCCTCAGGAAACACATCCGGGAAATGTCGAACCACAGGGACTCTACTAAGCTCTACGCTTGAAGAAGAAGACGCATCTAAGGCGTAGATCATAAAACCAACATTCTCAAGCGACAACAGGCTAAACATCTCCATCGCAGAGACTAGAGGAATCTTCAACTGGGAATCTTGGCCGTAGAAATTCCATTTCTCGCCAGACTGGGGCCTAAATCGCACAACGCCATGGAAACAATCCACAGTGGCCCTGTAACTAGACAACACGTCCATTCCCACTATACAGTCGAAATCCCACATCACTAGCCTGATCAGGTTGGCTAACAACACACTCTCGCCAAACCTAAGAACACCATTCAACAAAATCTCCTGGGAGAACAGGCTCGCATCGGCAGGAGTCGCAACAGATACAATATCACACAAAGGAGTGGTATGCAAACCATGCTCAACCACAAATGCATCAGAAATAAAAGAATGCGATGCTCCTGCATCAAACAACACACGTGCAGGAAAATAAAAAACAAAGCAAGTACCTTGGATAATCCCGCCGCCTGGTGTGCCTTCCGCTTGCTCCTTAGTCATGGCGTTCACTTGGGAAAACTGAGGTCCAGAAAACTGAGGGTGGGAATACTGTCCAAACCGCGAAGGACCAGGCTGCTGAAACGGCCTAAACTGAGGCTCCCCAACCTCTGCTGCTCAACAGGAAAAGCAGAACGACCCCTAGATGATCCACCTCGACCCTGTGGTGGAACTGCGGTATGCTGCAATCCAGACAAAGGACACACTCTGGCAAAGTGTCGGTACTGACCACATACATTACAAGAACCCTGTACACCTACACACTGCGCTGTAGAGAAACGGCCTAAACTGAGGCTCCCCAACCTCTGCTGCTCAACAGGAAAAGCAGAACGACCCCTAGATGATCCACCTCGACCCTGTGGTGGAACTGCGGTATGCTGCAATCCAGACAAAGGACACACTCTGGCAAAGTGTCGGTACTGACCACATACATTACAAGAACCCTGTACACCTACACACTGCGCTGTAGAGTGCTTTCCACCACACTAGCCACAATACTCCACCTTGGTACCACCGCTGCTGGAGCTACTAGAACCAGAAGAACTCGAACCAGACTTCTTCTTAAACTGCTTACCACGAGGCCTAAACCTCTGATGACCAAACTGTTGGGCTACCTGTTGCTGTTGTTGGGGTGACTGAGACGACTGCACAGACTGGGAAGGTTGCGCTCCCTGAACCACTGGACGACTACTCTGTGCCACCTGCGGCCTACCACGGGACCGACGGTTCCTCAAACCTTCCTCGATGTCGATCGCACTGTCCACCACCTCTGCATAGCTCTTCGACGAGCTAGCCAAAACCAAGGAATACAACTCCTCGTTCAACCCCTCAAGAAACCTAGTTCTCTTCACTCGCTCCCGACCAGAAACATGCGGCACGTATGCAATAAGGGAAGAAAACCTACGGGCATACTCTCTAGCAGACATACTGCCCTGCTCCAAATTATCGAACTCACACTCACGAGCGTTCACGTAGGACTTCGGGACATACTCCTGACGGAAAGCAACGGAAAAACTATCCCACGTAATCCCTACTCCAGTCTCTTCCAAGGTCCTAGAAGCGCCTCTCCACCAACGCTCCGCACCTTTCCTCAACTGGAAAGTAGCCAGACTCAACTTGAGTTCATCATCATACTGCACACGGTTAAACAAACCAGTGACATGCTGTAACCACGAATCTGCATCAGCACTAGACTCGTCACCATTGAAAACCTGAGGATTCATACGCTGAAACCTCGCCATGACAAGCTCCATGTCATTCACATGAGCAGCCAACTCATCAACCTCATCCTCGGCCTGCCTATCTCGACCAAGACGGGGAAAACTACGCTGATCACCTTCTGTCTGACCTTAAGACTCTTCTGGAATCTGCCCTCTACCTCTACCCTTACGTCTAGGCGGCATCTAAGAAACAATAAGAGGGTAAGATCACAACATAACAGATACAACACAAATAATTGCAGCAAATAGATCACATAACCAAGCACATGCAACACACAACACTGTGCCTAGACTCAAGTGTGATCAACAGAAATCGAGCTTATCCCAGCTTAAGCTCTGATACCAAATTGTCAGGCCTCGTGCTCTACTCAGAGTTAAACCACGCAAACATAGCGGAAGCATACAAAAAGTGGCTTAAAATTTTCGCTTTAGGCCTGACGGTTTAAAACACATAATTTAAAATACACAATACTCAAAGTAATCCCAGTATTTTACAAACACTCAGTACAACATTTAAACAAATACAAATACCAGTACTACAACAGATACACAATCCCACAAGCACAGGGCATTCCCCGACTAATAGTACTAGTACATATATGCTATACGCTACTGGGACACTCTAACCACCTCCTGGGACACCTCCCGCTGAGTCAAAGACACGACCATCAACAGATAATATGCAAATGCTATGCAAGGGATCAAGGCTACAACCGAAAGCAGGGAGCCAAAGGATCTCAACAACAGCTCAACAGCAAGATCTGATCAAAGGAACAGTCAGTAGTGGCCACGGGTATACTGAGCACATGGGAGCTACCCACTCATCTCCAGTACACCATACTAGATGCTAAACAAACAGCTCCACCTGCTGTTGCTCACTCATGAGATGTGGGAGCTACCCACTCCGCTCATAGTAGCTAACAAACCCAGCAGGGAGAATGAGGTACGGGAGTTACCCGCTCAGCCTCCAAGGTATACGGGAACTACCCGCTCGTCCTTGAACATAGCATCCTGGTACTCACAATTCAACAGAACAGGCATAGCTAGCAAAACAGGGCTCGACAGCAATATGCGTGTATGCAAATGCAACAGCTGATATTATAACACAAGCACAAGTAATAACAGCACAGAGCATACACAGCAGGCAAGCATATAATCCATGCTCAATCCTAAGCTGTAAACAGGCTCACATCCGTACATCAAATCTCTGGGCAACAATTACTACAAGAAGATTGCCACAATGACGCAGATCCACCACCTGCTCAACGGCAACACAACACTGCTCAAAGACCGAAGCACAGAAAAGAAACATCCGAGAGTTACAACTCAAACAGCGCTATCCTACCTCAACAAACACCACAGAAAGCTCTAACAAACTTAAAGCTCGACAGCAATATGACGTGTATGCAAATGCAACAGCTGATATTATAACACAAGCACAAGTAATAACAGCACAGAGCATACACAGCAGGCAAGCATATAATCCATGCTCAATCCTAAGCTGTAAACAGGCTCACATCCGTACATCAAATCTCTGGGCAACAATTACTACAAGAAGATTGCCACAATGACGCAGATCCACCACCTGCTCAACGGCAACACAACACTGCTCAAAGACCGAAGCACAGAAAAGAAACATCCGAGAGTTACAACTCAAACAGCGCTATCCTACCTCAACAAACACCACAGAAAGCTCTAACAAACTTAAAGGCAGGATCTGAACTTACCCCAAAAAGCTAGGAGCGAAATCCGACGCTTATGCTAACAGACTACACAAGGGAGATGTCTTCGCACACCTCACCAGCTTCAAGCAAACGTTCAAAAATGATATCCAAATGAAGCGTCTTAGCAAGAGGAGTCCAACGCTACCACTCTCGCCTTCGTCGGAGCTGTCTACCGCCGGAAATCAAAGAAGATAAGGTTCGATGAACAGTAGCTAGGGTATCGCGACAGAATTTGGCAATCGGGAAAATATTCTAAGTATGGAAACTGGATACTCAATTCGAAGACCAAGTCCTCTAATATATGTCAAAGCTGCTCACAGCTGCTGGAACAGTATCCACCACACTTAATCTTTCGCAACTGATATTCCCGCTCGCAAACAGATCTTGCAACAGATCTCTCACTAAGCCAAAGCAACGATCGCTACTAACTCAAACGACGTCGCAGAGAACTACTGTCGCAACTGGACACGTCACCCGCTACTCACTGCTGAACACTAACCAACATCTGTTAGCAACGCTACAGCAGATCTCACACACAGCTGACGCTAACGCAACTCACAGCCGAGTCTTCTTCGCTAATCCAAAACGCTGTCGTTCCAACTAATAAAAACGACGACGTAGAACTAATCACTGCTGAAACACGCTAGCATGCTTGATACTGCTCAGCGACTGTTGATCTCGCTACGACTGCTGAAAACAACCACTACCGCTGAGCGTCAACATTCAGCGATGACCCGCGCTAACTGTTGAACAGATTCTGCGCCAACTCTAACTCTCCAAAACTGTTCTAAGGTCTAAAACAAAACCCTATAGCTTATCTAAGCTCAACAACTCAAAGCTGATCTCAACAAAACCCGATTAATTAACTCAATTAATCTTATAAGCTTTCGGGTCTCACAGGTGTGGACCTATTCCGGGTTGTCTAGGCCGAAAGATAGTGCGATGTCGTTTTGAGTTAGCAGTAGACGCTGGTCAGTGTTAGTGACAGATCTGGTCATCCAGATCTGAGTTGCGATGAGGCGCCGTTTTGGGATAGCAGATTTGGTGTTAGTGGGATGACGTGTCCAGTGGAATAGTGGACTTCTGTGCGACTTCCTTTTGAAGGAAGTTCAAATCTATTTTGGCGTAGAGTCCAGATCTGGAGTGGTAATTCAGATTTGAGTGGGTATCAGCTTTGAGCCAGTATTGTCGGTGGTTACTGTTCATCAGATTTGGGAAACTTAAGTTGTGTATATAGCAAACTTTTACTGTAGTCTCGCTATTATTTCCCGACACTTAGAAATATTTCCCGTAACCTTACTCTGTCGCGATACTCTAGTTACTGTTCACCGAACCTTATCTTCTCCGATTGCCAGTGGTGTAAGACTCTAATTGAAGCAAGAGTGGTAGCGCTGGACTCCTCTTGCCAAGGCGTTTCTTCTTATGCCATTTTCGAAGGCTTGGGTTAAGCTGGAAGAAGATCGCAAAAGAAGCTACCTTGTGTAGTCTGTTAGCATTTCAGTAGATTTGCTTTTCCGTTTAGGTAGTGCTTTCGGGTAAGAGCTAGATCCTCCCTTACACTTTGTTTAGAGCTGTCTGTTGTGCTAGAAGGGTAGGACAGAGCTGGTGGAGCTCATAGCTTCCGGTTCGTAGTTTTGTGCTATAGTCCCTAAGTTTTGTTGTTGTTGTTGTTTGGCCAAACAGGTGGCAGATTTGAGTTGCTCGAGACTTTGTTGTGGTAATTGTAGCTCAGAAAGCTAAGGTACGGATGTGAGCTTATCATTACATCTTTGAGATGGACTTGTGTATAAATGTGCGGGTGCTGTTATGTTGAGCAGTGTGTATGCTGTTATTTATGTGCTGTTGCTTGCATCTGTTTGTGTATTTTATCTTGCAAGCTGTTATTACGCATACACGCATGTCATGTTGTTCTGCTCATTCCTTTGCAAGCCCTTGTTGACAGCCTGCTGTGAGATCCTTTGATCTGTTGTCCTTTGATGTTGAGCTAATCCTTGTTGACAGGGTGCGTGTGATTGAGCGCCTGGGTAGCTCCCATTCTCTCACATGCGATGCCGCCATCCCTGTGATCTATTTGTGGTTGGTACCATGTGTGATCGAGCTCCTGGGTAACTCCCATTCTCTCACACATTCGGTGACCACTTCTAGTTTTGGTATTCAACTATGAGCGGTCCTTTGGATCCTTTGAGCTCCCTGTTCTCATGCATCACATAGCATTTATATCTTGTTCTATCTACATGCTGTATTATGTTGGTCCTCGTATTGGGGTTTGACCCCATGTCCCTCCGGGGCTGGATTGTTTGTTTGCCCGTGTGTTGTCCAGGTTATCCAGGTTTCTCAGCTGGTCGTGGATATGACCCAGCTGGTGGTGCCCCGGGAGGTGGATAGAGTGTACCAGTTATGTATATTATTTATATTAGGCAGTAGAGCAGCCTCCGGGGAATACCCGGAAGGATGTAATGTTTTATTTATGAATTGGGATGTACCCTGTTAGGGAGTCACTCTATGATTGTATGTGTTATTGTATCTTCTGTTGTTGGTTTTCGGTTGTTGTAAAACCAATATTTTGAGTATCTTGGTATTTTAAATTATGTTTTCTAAGTCAGGCCAAAGCGAAAAAAAAATATTTAGCCACTTTTTAAATGCTTCCGCGATTTTATTTTGCATGGTTAATCTCTGTATTGTGCACCGGGCCTGACATATTTATTGTTGAGCATGGGTTGCGTACCACCCTTTTTCGTGATGTTGTTTCTATCGCGACTCCTGTCGGCGCGAGCTTGTTCTACCAAGAGATGGTGTCGAATGTCATACTTAGGTTTGGCAAGAATGTGCTGATTGCCAATTTGATTCGATTAGTTATGTGGGATTTCGATTGTATAGTGGGAATGGACGTGTTGTCTAGTTTTAGGGCCACTGAGGATTGTTTCCATGACGTTGTGCATTTTTGGCCCCAGTCTGGCGAGAAGTGGAATTTCTATGGCCATGATTCCCAATCAAAGATTCCGTTGATCTCTGCTATGGAGATGTTTGGCCTACTGTCGTTGAAGAATGTAGGGTTTATGATTATGCTTTAGACGCATCCTTGAAGTCGTGTGTGGAGCTTAGCGACATTCTCGTCATTCGTGATTTCCCTGATGTGTTTCCAGAGGAGATTCCAGACTTTCTCCGAGAAGGGAGATTGACTTCAGCATTGAGTTGGTACCTGGTATAGCTCCAATTTCACAAACCCGTATCATTTAGCACCAGCCGAGTTGAGAGAGCTGAAGGTACAACTTAGCGATCTACTGGAGAAAGGCTTTATTCGGCCAAGTATGTCACCGTGGGGAGCTCCTATTCTATTTGTGAAAAAGAAACGGTTCGATGAGGATGTGCATCAACTTTCGGCAACTGAATAAAGCTACTGTGAAGAATACGTACCCTTTGCCGAGGATCGAAGATTTATTCGATCAACTTCAAGGTTCAGCTGTGTATTCTAAGATCGATCTGCGTTCAGGGTATCATCAGTTGCGAATTCAAGAGGAAGATGTTGCAAAAACTACGTTTAGAACAAGGTATGGGCATTACGAGTTCTTGGTCATGCCGTTCGATTTAACTGATGCCCCTGCAGTTTTCATGGACTTAATGAAACGAGTCTTTAGAGAGTTCATCGATCATGACATATTGGTTTACTCGAAGACTCTCATGCAGCATAAAGAGCACTTGAGGCTGGCCCTCCAGACACTTCGAGACTCACAACTATACGCTAAGTTCTCTAAATGCGAGTTTTGGTTGGATAAAGTGGTGTTTCTAGGTCATATCATTTCGACAGAAGGGAATCTGTTGATCCCAGTAAGGTAGAGGCGGTTCTGAACTGGGAACGTCCCAAGAGCGTCTCGGAGATTCTTAGATTTTTGGGATTGGCTAGCTGTTATCAACGCTTCGTTGAGGGATTCTCAAGTATAGCTAAGACTATGATGCAACTGACCCTGAAGGATAAGAGATTTGTTTGGACGGAGGAATGCGAGAACAGCTTTCAACTGCTCAAAGAGAATCTAACTACATCACCGGTGTTAGCTTTACCTTCAGGTTCAGGATGCTTTGTGGTATGTTCTGATGTTTCGCTTATTGGATTGGGTTGGGTTTTGATGCAGCATGGTCGAGTCATTGCGTATGCTTCCCATCAGTAGAAACCCCATGCGACTCGATACCCAGTACATGACTTGGAGCTAGCGGCCTTTGTCTTTGCTTTGAAGATTTGGCGCCACTATCTCTATGGCAAGCAGCTTGTGGTGTATACTGACCACAAGAGTCTTCAGTACCTCTTCTCCCAGTCTGACTTGAATATGAGGCAACGTAGATGGATGAAGCTGCTTAAAGATTTTGATTGCGAGATTCGGTATCAGCCTGGGAAAGTGAATGTAGTTGCTGATGCGCTTAGCAGGAAAGCTCATGTGGAGCTGCTTAAAGATTTTGATTGCAAGATTCAGTATTAGCCTGGGAATGTGAATGTAGTTGCTGATGCGCTTAGCAGGAAAGCTCAAGTGTCGATGCTTGCATCACTAAATATCTCTAAGGTCCATGAGAATCTGAGCACTACTGGTTGGCGGTTCTACCCAGGTGATGATTATGTTGTGGTGTCATCTTTTCAAGTCGAGCCACAGATTGTTTCAAACATTAGGGCAGCCCAGAGAACTGACCCATATATCCATGAGTTGAAGTTGAAGACTCAAGCTGGACAACTGGAGGATTACTCTGTCACATCTGATGGATTTTTGAGGTTTCGGGAAAAGTTAGTAGTGCCTAACTTGATTGATTTGAGAGAAAGGATCTTAAGAGAAGCTCACTGCAATTGTCATAGTGTCCAACCTGGTGCAAGGAAGATGTACCATGCTTTGAAACCGCACTATTGGCGGGCAGGTTTGAAGAACGATGTTGCTGACTTTCATGCTCATTGTCTGAATTGTCTGCAAGTTAAGGCAAAACGGATGAGACTTGGTGGACTATTGCAGAGTTTAGAGGTGCCCCAATGGAATTTGGAGTATGTAACTATGGATTTTGTGACCCATTTTCATCGTTTTAGCCGAGGATGCGATGCTGTTTGGGTAATAATTGATAGATTTTCTAAGTCAGCCCACTTCATTCCCTACAATATGATGAATTCCTTGAAGAGAATGGCGAAAATGTACATCGATTTTGTAGTTCGATTGCATGGAGTGCCTGAATCCATAGTTTCAGACCGAGACCCGAGGTTCACTTCCAGATTTTGGAAAAGTTTACAAGCAGCCTTAGGCACCAGATTGGCTATGAGTATAGCCTATCATCCCCAAACCGATGGTAAATCTGAGAGGACTATACAGACCTTGGAGGATATGTTTCGAGCTGTTGTTTTGGATTCAGTGGTAGCTGGCAAGATTTTTTGTCATTGGTGGAATTCACGTATAATAACAGCTACCAGGTAACAATTGGAATGGCACCGTTCGAAGCCTTTTACGGTAGAAAGTGCAGGTCGCCAATTTATTGGGAAGAAGTAGGGGAAAAACAGATATCTTCACCTGAATTTGTGCAGCTAATGAGAGATCAAGTCGATGTAATTCGACAACGTCTGAAGGCTGCACAAGATCGCCAAGCTAGTTATGCAAACCGGAGGCGTAGGCCTTTATAATTTTAGGTTGGTGATCGAGTGTTCTTGAAAGTTTCTCCTTTTAGAAGTGTTATGAGATTTAGACACAAGGGAAAGTTAGCTCCTCGTTATATTGGACCTTATAAAATTGTGGAGAGGATCGGTCCTTTGGCTTATCGTTTGTGTTGCCACCCGAACTGTCCTCACTTCACGATGTGTTTCACGTATCTATGCTGAGGAAGTATGAACCAAATCCTTTGCATGTGCTACTAACTGACGAGATAGAGCTAGATCGAACGCTGAGTTATTTGAGTATCCCTTGCAGATTTTGGACAGAAAGGAGAAACAGCTCAGGAACAAGATCATTCCCTTAGTAATGGTCCAGTGGAACAAGCATGGCAGAGAAGAAGCTTCGTGGGAGTTATAGGAGAAGATGCAACGTGAGTGGCCTCATTTTTCATTATGCATCTTATTAGCTTCCATAGATAAAATTCTGGATGTTGTTTTCCCAGTTAATTTGAACCCCTGGTTAGTAGTTGTCTATGTGGTTTAGAACTGTTGTGCATGGTATGCTTGCGAATTCTCAGTTCTGGAGTTTGGTGTTTGATTTCGAGGACAAAATCTTATTTTTAGTGGAGGAGGAATGTGAGGCGAAAGGTTAGTGGAGCTATTAATTTAATTAATCGGGTTTAGCATAGACCAGATCAGGCGTGAGCTGATATGGGACGGGACAACTCTGAGCTGGTATGCTTAGTAAACGTAAGCCGGTATGGAGCAGATTAGAGCTAGATGATTCGAAGGAGAGCGAGCTGGTCAGTGCGTGGATCAACTCTGGGTTAGTTTTTGTGGAACGGTCCGAGCTGGATGGTTAGATTGCTTATATTGTGTCACAAGCTATTCTGGGTACGCTAAGCTGGATATTCGAAGCGGGTTCCGAAGTGACATTGTTTGGAGAAACCATCTTAGAGGGTCACAATCGGATAGTACTGTGCGGACCGGCCTGGTTCTAGAGTTTAGTGTAAACCGGTACGGTTAATGGGTATCAGCTTAGGTGAGAGATGATAGTGTGCGAGTTGGTCTTCTTGCGCGTGATCTGGTGGTCCCGAGCTGAGGTGCGGTGCGAAGTCGTTTATGTGATGTCAGCTTAGACGCTAGCTGGATGGTACGCGTGAGTTGGCCTAGGCATGATCTATCGCTACTGTATACGTGTGATCTGTTCTTTAGCTGTGAAATGTTGCGTGCATTGCAATCTGTTCTGGTAGCACGAACTGGATGACGTGTACCAGTTTGCACCTCGAGCTGTCGGTGGTTACTGTTCACCAGATCGGCGGGGGGGGGGGGGGGGCTTATATATAGAATACGTTGACCATGAGATCGTCATTCTTCTCCAAAACTTAGAAAATATCTCTCCCCGTAAACTTACCCTCTACTGTAGCGAAACCCTTACTGTTCACCGTAGCCTATTTCCTCCGTTTCCCGGTGATAGACGATGTAGCTTGGAGCAAGGTTGGTAGCATTGAGTTCATCTTTCAAGGCGCTTCTTTCTATAACTTTTTCAAAGGCTTTGGTGGGCTAGAAGAGGGGACGCGAAGGAGCTATAGTGTGCTATCGATTCGTATTCCGGCCGATTGAGTTTTCCGTCCAGATAGTGCTTTGGAGTAAGTGTAAGATCCTCCCTTACACTTCATTTAGAGCTATCTGTTGTGCTCAAAGGGTAGAATAGAACTGGGTTGAGCTATGGCTCCCAGTACGAGATTCTGTGTTTACTGTCCCTGAGCTGATTATCGTGTTTGGCTAAGCAGGTTTCAGATCTGAGTGTTCGGGACTCTTGTTGTGGTAATTGTAGCACAGAAGCTAAGGTACGGATTTGAGCTTGTATTACAGGTTTGGGATCAGCTTGGATATATGTGTATGCTTGCTGGTATGTGTGTAGTGTGTATGCTATCGTTTCGTTGTTGCTTGCTACTGTTCTGTGCTGGTTATTGCAAGCTATTTTTGTGCATACATGCATTTTCCTATTGAGCTCATGTCTTGTTAGCCGTTTGATGTTGTACTAATCCGTCTGTACCAGGATGCTTCTATTGAGGACGAGCGGAAATACCGTGCTCCTCATATCTCTATTGATCTAGTTGTTAGCCGCTATGAGACGAGTGGATAGCTACCACGCTCTCATGATTTTGGCAACAAAAGGTTGATTAATTGGATTTATGCTCCGGTACAGTGTGTTGAGACGATTGTATAGCTACCACACTCGCACATACCTCGTGGCCACTTCACTCCTTTCGACCTGTGAAATCTGGTGGATTGTTCTTGAGTTCCTTTGCTTCTTGTTTCGATTGTAGCCTACTGCCCTTGCATTCTTCAGCTCTCATGCATAGCACATTCATTTATATTTGTTGCTGTCTAATTGCTGTTTAATGTTGCTCTCCGTACTGGGGTTTGATCCCGTCCCTTTGGGGCTATTTGGTTTGTTGTGTACCATTCAGGTTTTCCAGGTTATTCAGCTGGCCGTGGTGGTGAGTCAGCTGATGATGTCCCAGAGGTTGATTAGAGTGTCCCACACACACACACACACACACACACACACATATATATATATATATATATATATATATATATAGATTCGGTTTCTGTTGGCTTTGTATGCTCAATTGTAGCTGTTGTGTGTGTGCAGCTTTTGGTTGTTGTAAAACCAGTATTTTGAGTATAAGTGTATTTTGAAATTATGTTTTCCTAAGTCAGGCCAAAGAGAAAATAAAATTTTAACCACTTTTAATGCTTCCGTATTTGTAATGGTGTGTTTAATCTCTGATTTGTGCATCGGGCCTGACACATAGGGCTTCTGTTAGATATGGTTTCCTGCTTGAAGATGATCAAAGTGATCAAACTGTTGGATGTGATCCAAGAACCTTCAAGGAGGCGATTTCCGATGCTGATTCTAATTTGTGACTTTAAGCGATGCAATCTGAGATTGACTCAATGCATTCGAACCAAGTTTGGGCTTTTGTGAATCCTCTCGAAGGAATTGTTCCCATAGGGTGAAAAATGGATATACAAGAGAAAACTTGAACCTGATGGTAAGGTATTGAACTACAAGGCGCGATTGGTCGCAAAAGGTTACACTCAAAGGCACGGTGTTGACTATGATGAAACATTTTCACCAGTTGCAATGTTCAAGTCAATTAGAATCCTGCTAGCCATACCGCATGGTACGAATATGAAATATGGCAAATGGATGTGAAGACTGTGTTCCTTAATGGAAACATTAAGGAAGAGATCTATATGATGCAGCCTGAGGGATTCACATCCTTAGGAAATGAGCATAAAGTATGCAAACTTCAGATATCGATCTAAGGTCTCAAGCAATCATCGAGAACTTGGAACCTGAGGTTTGATGAGACATTAAAGAATTTGGTTTCATCAAGAAACCTGAGGATCCATGTGTATATAAGAAGGTAATTAAGAATGTTGTGACATTCCTTGTACTTTATGTTGATGACATTCTACTCATTGGGAATGATGTAGGAATGCTGCAGTCAACTAAAGTATGGTTGTATAGTAGATTCTCGATGAAGAACATGGGTGAAACATCCTATATTTTGGGAATACATATCTATAGATATAGATCAAAAACAATTCTCGGACTCACCCAAGAGATCTACATAGATACCATACTTAAGAGGTTCTCTATGGAAGAGTCCAAGAGAGGACACCTACCTATGTGCCATGGGGTCACTCTATCTAATTCTATGTGTCCGAAGAATGATGAGGAGATAGAGAGTATGACACGTGTGCCATATGCCTCGGCAATAGGTAGTATTATGTATGGTATGATCTCGACTTGATCGGATGTTGCATATGCTCTGAGCGTCACGAGCCGCTACCAAGCCAACCCCGGCCAAATGCATTGGAAGGCCATGAAAGATATTCTTAAGTACTTACGAAGGACCAAGAATATGTTCATTGTCTATGGGGGTGGTGAACTGAAATTGGAAGGCTACACTGATTCTAGCTTCCAATGCAATGTGGATGAATAGAAGTCAACCTATAGATTTGTATTCATGCTCAATGGTTATGCCTCGGCAATAGGTAGTATTATGTATGGTATGATCTCGACTTGATCGGATGTTGCATATGCTCTGAGCGTCACGAGCCGCTACCAAGCCAACCCCGGCCAAATGCATTGGAAGGCCATGAAAGATATTCTTAAGTACTTACGAAGGACCAAGAATATGTTCATTGTCTATGGGGGTGGTGAACTGAAATTGGAAGGCTACACTGATTCTAGCTTCCAATGCAATGTGGATGAATAGAAGTCAACCTATAGATTTGTATTCATGCTCAATGGTTGTGCTGTCTCTTGGAAGAGTTCCAAGAAAGACATCATTGCGGATTCAACCACTGAGGCTAAGTACATCGCAGCATCAGCTGCTGCTAAAGAGGCGGTTTGGATGAGGAATTTCGTCCAAGATTTGGCCGTGATTCCAGAAGAAGTTGGTCCAGTCCCGGTGGAATGTGACAACATGGGTGCCGTTGCGCAAGCAAAGGAACCTAGGTCTCACCAAAGATCCAAACATATACTGAGGAAATACCACATAATCCGGGATATTGTGGCTAGAGGTGACATTGCAATCGAGAGAGTCGCCTCTGCAGAAAACATTTCTGATCCACTTACGAAGCCCTTTCCAGGCCATTGTTTGAAAAACATCGCGAAGCAATGGGACTACGTCTCATGAATAGTTGGGTTTAAGGCAAGTGGGAGATTGTTAGAGTAGGTGCCCAACTAGCCAACTTGTGGCGTGTGGGTTCTTGTTGACTCTATATAAAACGATCTTTATTTATGACATTTGCATTTATATGGCATTCTTTATCTTCATTATTATGATTACAAATTGTTGGATAAAGACCTTGAATGCACTATAGTGTATGTTGGGTGTGATAGTGGATTTGATGGCTATCATGAAACACATCTAATAGTCACTGTGTGTTCTAAAAGAGTTCCTAGTCGATTGGACCGTCCAAAAAATAGGATAAGGACCGCCCGAGCTTGAGACTAGCATCTGCGATGCAAAGTACCACGTTTCATTGGTAGGGAATATAGTGATATTCTGAGCATGCAAATGGATAGTGACCTGGTGATTTATCGAACTATCCTTGTTCAGACTTTCCAAGTGGTTAGATTGAGTCTGAGGTCTTGGTTGTACAGATTAGTTCTCACTACTCGAAATGTCATTGAAACTATACATGATAGGTGTCTCACTTTGACCAATTTATCGACTCAGTTGGGGTCATCAGGTGGCAGGATTGGATGAGGTCATGATGCATGTAGGAGTCGATGCTTCGTTTTCATGGATTCACTGCTCGCCCTTGTGCATGGATATCCCATGCTATCTGAGGAGATAAATCTCTGGCCAGAGTACTGGATGTGTTTTAGGTAAATGGGTTTATCTAGTAACACATGCGATGTCACTCTTTGATCTCCAAGATGTTGATTCGATAGAGATATTTGAGTTGGAAGGACCGTACTGTATGCTAACCATGACCAACTGGTTCTTGCAGGCACTATCAGTGATACCTAGGGGATCATGGGGTGATGTTGCTAGACGCTTTACCATGATCCGATGGATAAGTCCAAAAATGTCTCTTCTGAGTCTCAAAGAGTTGTTAGCCCACGGCTAGTTATATACCTGAACCATTGAGGGTCACACAAGTACTGGTTTCTCAATTCTCGTATGGAAATTATGTTCAATTTGTTGAGTATTGTAGGAGGAAGGATGTAAGTATGACTTCCTGAAATTAGCTTGGCTAAATATGACTTTCCTTAAAGCTTATAGGGGCCTAACTGCTATTTTAGATTAGGTTGTATGAAAAATTGTTTTCACATCATAATTTTCAGTTTTGTAAACTGTGCAGACCGGTCCGACCTGATCAACGATCGGGATTATGTTGAAGCCACAACGATGGACTTGAAACCAATGTTCTTTGGGCCTGGGCCTGACCCAGGCCCATTAACATGGTTTAGCCCATGAAAAATATATAAATAGGGGCCTTAGGGTATTCATTTTACTCGCTCAAAGTTGGATTGATAACTCCAAGTTGGGTTGAGAACTCTCCCCTTTAGTTATTCTTTTTCCTCGCCTCCTTCCCCCGCCACCGCGCTGTATCCGCGTCGCCCGCCGCTGCCGTTGGAATTTGTTCCGACCATCTCATTAAGGAGATTCCGTCCGCAGAACTTTCACTGGTTTTCTAGTGCAAGCCAGTGAAGGAATTGAGATTCCGGTCGTAGTTCGGATTAGGCGTTGATCCACCAGTCAACGGTTGAAGTGCTATCTCCCTTATTGAATATTCGGAGCCAAGCGCCTAGTCGCCCGAGGTAACTCTCTAAACATACTATATATGGATTTATATTTCGTGGTATTGACCGTTACTGGTCTGTTAAAATTTAAACTTCCGCTGCTCCCCGAAGCGGGATCAGGATCCGCCGCTGTGCCAACAGATCTGAGGAGCAGGACTCCGGAGATGATGGATGAAAATCAGTGCTTAGCTGCAATCATAAGCTCCTGGACCAAGTCTTCTGCTTCTCTACAAAAATTTCAAGGAGCTATGAAGACATCTGGTGATAAAACCGGATTAGGCTATGAAAGCGATGAAAGCAATATAGAAGAGACGAGTACTCACCCAAAGCTGGATAAGACTAAAATTCAAACAATGAACTTTGTAAAGTCCAGCTTGTGATAGCCCGATGAGTACAAATCTGATGAGTCACATATTTTAGCAAAACATCAGATCTAGAAAGGCAGATACTATGGGGTAGGGTATACTGCTCTTGAAAATCCAAGATAGAGCTGGCTAACAAAACGAATTGAACAGAATAGGAGTAATCCCAAAACTGGGGGTAGAAATTCTAGACAGCTCTCGCATGCTTTTACGAGAGAAAGACAGTACTTGCCCAAGTATCAAAATCATAGATCTCGAGGCAAATGTACTGCACATAGACGCATATCAGATCACAACACAGACACAGATCACACACATTTCTGGATGCACAAACTGGTAGATATGTTAGAAATATCCAAGTGTGGGTCTCGAAGGGTCTAACCAAACCTGGACTGTTTCTTATGATTTCAGGTACAGCAGATCTCAAGATTACAACAATATACATGGTACTTGGATAGTGGATGTGCAAGACACATGACTGGTAACCCAAAGCTACTATCAAATCTAGAAACATGCAGTGGACCTAAGATCACATTCGGTGACAATTCAAGTGGTAACACTATGGTAAGGGTAAGCTTATCCATGGTAACTTTACTGTCAAAATGTTCTTTTAGTTGAAAATGTTGGGATCCGAATCACGCCCCCCGGCGGGGCAGCGGAAGAACAAAACAATAATGCCGGGAGACGATCAATACGATAAAACAAAACCAATCTATGACATTCATAGGGCGTTTAGAATCACTACCTTGCTGGCAACTCGTGCCTGGCTCCGACCGGTTTCGTAAAGAAAACGGCACTTCAAGGTAGGCAGTGGTAGATATCGTCAATCAGGTCCACGACCGGAGACGGGATTCCTTCGTCAGCATGCACTAGAAGGCCTGACGAGATCTGTGCGGACGGATTCTCCTCGTCGGGTTGGCCGGAACGAATTTCCGGCGAAGAGGCGGCGGCGGCGGCTTTGTGAGAGGAAGAGGGGCGGCGCTTAGTGCTCTAGGTTTAGGGTTTAGAGTAAATTACCAAGTGTAGTGTATTATGAAGTCTAGGTTTAGGCTTAATTGAATAGAATTAAGGATGGACTTGGACCGGCCCAACGGGCCCGGGTCCAACGGATGAACATTCAGTTCATCCCCATCACCGAGACTTCATTATAACCCCGAACGCCGATCAGATCGGACCGATCGACTCAGTTTCCAAAACTGAATACTATGATCTGAAAAACCATTTTTCAGAACCCCAGTGCAAAATGACCGTTTTGCCCCTCAACATCGGCAAATCACGATTTGACCTCTGTTGACTTTTTAGGAAGTCGCACTCCCAAAATCCTCTTCGCATGCTCAACACATTGAGCTGAGTATCCATGCGAGAATCTCGAATCCAGTACTTGTGTGACCCTCAATGGTTCAGGGATACAGCTAGCCGTGGGTCCACAACCATTGTGGCTCCGGAATCACAATTCCGGACCTGCCCAACGGATCATGGTAAGAGCGTCTAGCAACATCGCCCCATGATCCCCTAGGTATCACTGATAGTGCCTGCAAGAACCAGTTGGTCGTGGTTAGCGTACAGTACGGTCCTTTCAATCCATATATCCCGATCAGAGGATTTATACACTATTATCCCCTCAGATAGCATAGGATATCCACGCATGTCTGCGAGCGGTGAATCCTCGACAATGATGCATCGACTCCTACATGCATCGGGGTCTCACCAAATCCCGACGCCTTATGACCCCAAGTGAGTCGGCAAACGGGTCAAAGTGAGACGCCTATCATGTAGAGTCTCAATGACGTTTCGATTCATGAGGACTAATCAGTACAACCAAGACCTCGGACTTATCCACTCGACAAATGGTAACCACTTGGAAAGTCCGAAGGAGGGTAGTTCGATAGATCACCAGGTCACTATCTATCTGCATGCTCAGAGCATCACAATGTTCCCTACCAATGAAACATGGTACTTCGCATCGCAGATACTAGTCTCGAACTCGGGCGGCCTTATCCTCATTTTGACGGCCCAATCGACTAGGAACATGTTCAGAATACACAGTGACTATTAGATGTGTTTCATGATAGCCGTCATACCCACTATCACATCTAACATACACTTTAGTGAATTCTAGGTCTTTAGTCAACGCAATTGTTAATCATTATACACACAATGAAAGTAAAGAACGCCATATAAATAAATGCGAATATCATATATAAAGATTGTCATATACAAGAGTCTATAAACCCACACGCCACAAGTTGGCTAGTTGGGCATCTACTCTAACAATCTCCCACTTGCCCTAAAGCCAACTACTCATCAGACGCAGTCCCATTGTTTTGCGATGTTTTTCAAACAACGGTCCAGGCAAGGGGTTCGTAAGTGGATCAGCAACGTTGTCTGCAGAGGCGACTCTCTCACCTGCTATGTCACCTCTAGCCACAATATCCCGGATTATGTGGTGTTTCCTCAGTATGTGTTTGGATCTTTGGTGAGACATAGGCTCATTTGCTTGCGCAACGGCACCCGTGTTGTTGCAGTACACCGGGACTGGACCAACTCCATTAGGAATGACGCCCAACTCTCGAACGAAATTCCTTATCCAAACGGCCTCTTTAGCAGCAGCTGATGCTGCAATGTACTCAGCCTCAGTGGTTGAATCCGCGATGGTGTCTTGCTTGGAACTCTTCCAAGAGACAGCACCACCATTGAGCATGAATACAAATCCAGAGGTTGATTTCGAATCATCCACGTCACACTGGAAGCTAGAATCAGTGTAGCCTTCCAGTTTCAGTTCACCGCCCCCCATAGACCCATGAACATTCTTAGTCATTCGTAAGTACTTAAGAATATCCTTCACGGCCTTCCAATGCAATTGGCCGGGGTTGGCCTGGTAGCGGCTCGTGACACTTAGAGCATACGCGACATCCGGTCTAGTCGAGATCATGCCATACATAAACTACCTATGGATCTCGAACCCCTTCGAGTTCTACTATTCTGCCCTTTCTATCAAGTAGAAATTCCCTTTCCATAAAGGTGGTATTCCTAGAAACAAACACTTTTGTTTTGCTCGGATAGTAGAAGTAGTATCCAATGGAATTCTTTGGATACCCAATGAAGTAGCATAAGATGGATCTCGTATCCAGCTTATCTCCCACTGTCTGCTTCACGTAAGCAGGACATCCCAAATCCTCATAAATGAGTACTTTGGTGGTTTGTCCATCCATATCTCATACGGAGTCTTATCCACTGCCTTGGTTTGGACATTGTTAGACAACATTACCGCCGTTTCGAGCGCATAGCCCCAAAACGAGGTGGGAAGTTCAGTGAAGCTCATCATAGATCGAACCATGTCCAACAAGGTCCGATTACGACGCTCCGCGACACCATTGAGCTGTGGTGTGGCCGGAGGGGTCCAATGTGAGAGAATCCCATTCTCTTTCAGATAGTCTTGAAATTCAGCACTTAAGTATTCACCACCTCGATCAGATCGAAGTGCTTTAATACTTTTGCCTAATTGATTTTCTACTTCAGCCTTGAATTCTTTGAACCTTTCAAAGGATTCAGACTTGTACTTCATCAAATACAAGTACCCATACCTAGAGTGATCGTCGGTAAAGGTGATGAAGTATGTGTGACCGTATTTAGTACCAATACTAAACGGGCCGCACACATCAGTATGGATCAAATCCAATAGGCCTTGAGCACGCTCACCCTTGCCCTTGAAGGATTGCTTGGTCATCTTTCCCTTAAGACAAGATTCACAATTCGGTAGGGAGTTCATGTCTGACAGATCAAACAAGTCACTCATAACCAACTTATTCATCCTACTTAGATAAATATGACCTAGCCTGGCGTGCCAAAGTTGTGCTGGGTGTTGGGGATCCGGATCCGCCCCCCGACTAGGCAGCGGAAGAACAAAGAAAAGGACGGGAGACGATCAATACAAAAAATTAGAATTCCAAATTCAACATTCACAGGGTGTTCAAAAATGAATACCTTGCTGGCACTTGTGCCTGGCTCCAACCGGAATTACAAGAACCCGGCTCTTCTCGGTAGATTGCGGTAGTTTACGCCAAGCCGGTCCATGACCAGATCCGAGACTCCTTCGTCAGGCTGCACTAGAAGCGCTGACGAGATCAGCACGAACGGATTCTCCTTGTCGAACTGGCCGGAAACAAATTTCCGGCGAAGATCGGCGGCGGCGCGTGGGCGGCGGCGGCGGCGGCGTGAATTGAGAGAGGGAGGCGGCGGTTATGTGCTAGGGTTAGGTCAAGCTATGGGAGAGTTATGACACAAGTGTTTTAAATTAAGTCTCTTAATCAAAATTAAATAGAGTGTTGGACTTGGACCGGCCCAACGGGCCCGGGTCCAACAATGAACAATCAGTTCATCTCCACCACCGAGACTTCATCGTAACTCCGATCGCCGATCAGATCGTACCGATTGACTCAGTTTCCAAAACTGAATAATATGATCTGAAAAACCATTTTTCAGAACCCCAGTGCAAAAAGACCGTTTTGCCCCTCAACAGCATCAAATCCCGGTTTGACCCCTGTTGACTTTTAGGAAGTCGCACTTCCCGAAATCCTCTTCTCGCGCTCAACACATTGATCTGAGTATCCGTGCGGGAATCTCGGATCTAGTACTTGTGTGACCCTCAATGGTTCAGGGATACAGCTAGCCGTGGGCCCACAACCATTGTGGCTCCGGAATCACAATTCCGGACCTGCCCAACGGATCATGGTAAAGCGTCTAGAAACA
>KV010248.1:63749-77513 GCA_001598015.1 Dorcoceras hygrometricum | reverse complement strand
GGGGTCTCACCCAATCCCGACGCCTTATGACCCCATGTGAGTCGGCAAACGGGTCAAAGTGTGACGCCTATCATGTAGAGTCTCAATGACGTTTCGAGTCGTGAGGACTAATCTGTACAACCAAGACCTCGGACTTATCCACTCGACAAATGGTAACCACTTGGAAAGTCCGAAGGAGGGTAGTTCGATAGATCACCAGGTCACTATCTATCTACATGCTCAGAACATCACAATGTTCCCTACCAATGAAACATGGTACTTCGCATCGCAGATATTAGTCTCGAACTCGGGCGGCCTTATCCTCATTTTGACGGTCCAATCGACTAGGAACATGTTCAGAATACACAGCGACTATTAGATGTGTTTCATGATAGCCGTCATACCCACTATCACATCTAACATACGCTTTAGTGCATTCTAGGTCTTTACTCAACGCAATTGTAAATCAATACACACATAATGAAAGTAAAGAATGCCATATAAGTAAATGCAAATATCATATATATAAAGACTGTTTGTACAAGAGTCTATAAAACCCACACGTCACAAGTTGGCTAGTTGGGCATCTACTCTAACACTGGGTTCAAGTTATCATGTTTCCTTTTAATCGTTGTTGTATGTGCTTCGACATCGCGAGTTGGAATGTCTTTTAATTTTAAGGTGTATAAATCGTTTTTGCGTTCCCCAATTCCGATTAAACATTCATTCTTGTAAATATTGCAAATCGAATTAGCAAACATACAAGAATATCCATCACTATCAAGCATAAAACAGAAATAATGTTCTTTATTAATTCGGGAACAAATAAAACGTTTCTTAACAACAACTTAAAATCAGAAGATAGAAATAAGTAAACATCTCCTATAGCTATAGCAGCAACCCTTGCTCCATTGCCAAGCCTCAAGTGGGTCTCACCCTCTCTCAGACGTCGGCTTCTTGTCATCACCTGCAAATCATTGCAGATATGAGATCCACATCCGGTATCAAGTACCCAAGAAGTCGAATTAAGAGACATATTTATTTCAATATAGAACATACCTTTCGCAGTTCGCAACTGCTCGAGGTACTCACAAAACGTTTCTCAATAACAACCTAAAATCAGAAGACAGAAATAAGTAAACATCTCATATAGCTATAGCAGCAACCCTTGCTCATTTCCAAGCCTCAAGTGGGTATCACCCTCTCTCAGACATCGGCTTCTTGTCATCACCTGCAAATCATTGCAGATATGAGATCCACATCCGGTATCAAGTACCCAAGAAGTCGAATTAAGAGACATATTTATTTCAATATAGAACATACCTTTTTCTCCCCGTACAGCTCTTTGAGATGATGGAGTATGTCAGCAGCATACTTCGTCTTCTCAAAACGCCGTTGCATTTCATTGGACATCGATCCCATCACATAGCATCGAGTCTTAACCTCGTCGTCCCGCGATTGGTTAAGCGTAATCAGCTCCTCAGGGCTGATGTTGGCAGGGGTTTCCTCCGGAGGGGATTTCTCTATCGTATAGAGGAGCTTATCAAAAGCAAATACAAGATTGAGGTTGCGGAGCCAGTCTTGGTAGTTCAGACCGGTGAACCTATTGCTATCCAGTATAGCAGCGAGCGGGTTTTTCATCGAAACCATTTTATAAGCAGTAATACTGAAAAGAAAACAGACATACATTACTAACTATATAAAAAAAAAACGCTAAGACATAAAACATGGTCGTTAAGTTTTATGAATTACCCACTCACTATTTTAACGATTTCACCACCCTCTAATGAAATCGAGAAAACGGGTTTCTTTAGTGGGTACATGGAGCCCAATCTAGCGATCATGGACCCGAATAATATCAGCCATCCATGACCCCCAAAAGGTAGTTTCCGATTGCAATCGGTGCAACCTCCATGTATTCTATTCACCTCATGTCCAGTAAGGGCCCAATAATATGACGCCGTTTACTATAACGTGTCAAGATGACCCATCAATGTTGAGTCGTGAAGGACGGTCCCCTTAACGTCCCCAATAATATGAGCCAACGTTAAAGGGAGTTCCAACCGACTCACAACAATTGTCAATGGCGTGGACAGCTTTCCGACATACATGACCCCCTCAATAATATGAGCCGGGCCATGTATACGGGTAGCATCGACGTACACCCATTGTTGATGGAAGGTAGGGTTAATTTAAACAATTTTAAATACCCTTTAGTTTATCGAATAAACATTTTATCTTGATATAAGTTTTAAATCATATTTAAAACGAGGGATTTTAATTTTGAAAAACTTTGGTCTCATTCATTTATTTAAATCAAATTTAAAACATGCAACATGCGGATTCAACTAAACTATATATCAACATATATAAAAAAACATTGGGATGATCGATCGCGAAAGCTATGCGGTCCGTGGTTTCCAGTCACGGACCTGGGTCCAATCCTAGGGGTAATGCAATATGCAATGCAATCTTATTACAAAGCTTTCCGGTTTTACAGATCTTCGGTCTTCAATATCTTGATCGTCATCTCCACCGTCTTCGGATGTCCTCCCACTAAATCTAGTAATTTACATTTAAATATACCATGACAAATAAGGGATACATTTATCAAGGGGTGGGAACGGGCCACAAACAGGCCCACTTTAAATGATAATCAAATATTAATACAAACCGAATCACAAAAACCTATCGCATACACCTAACAAATTGGACACGGCTCTCGATCATCCCAATCATGCAATTAATCTAATTAACATGCATAAATTAAATAATCCTATTATTTATCGCAAAGTCATATTTCAATCATAAAATCGTATTTTATAATAAAATCCTATTTTGTCGATAAAATCAAATTTTAATCAACAAAATCATATTTCATTATAAAATCATATCTTGTAATTAAAATCACATTTTACTAATTTTAATTGTATCAAATTGGGCATAAAACAATTCTAGGCCCAAAATTCTCAAAATTCCAAAATCGACAAAAACGGGCCCGATATCGTATACCGGCCCGAAAACTTCACGGGCTGCCCGGGACAGGCCCGAACCAAACCCTAAAATAATTCTGCCGTCACGACATCGCCGGAGCATCACCGGAGCGGCGGCCGGCCGGCGGCCGCCACCAACGAAATCACGCGTGCCGCAAGGGCGCACGCGGCCGCGACAAGCGCGGCGCCATCGCGCGCCATCAGCAGCGACGTCGCGCGGCCATTGGCCGTGATCCAAGCGCAACATGGCGAAGCATCGCACAACCAGAGGGCAGCAGTCGTCGGCCAGCAGCGACGCAACGTCGAGCGAAGCGGCGCTACAACGGGCGGCCGTAGAGCGCGTCCAGCGCGCAACATCGCGCAGCATCCACGGCGCACAGCAGCGCGGCGGCCGCTCAATCATCGCGCAACGAGTGCGCTAGGCGGGCGACGGTGTGTGACAATTCGCGTGAGGCTGCGCCCAACGATCGGCGACCATGTGCGGCCGCGCGCGCCTGCGCGCGCCATCGCGCGCGCCATCGCGCGCTCGTGTTGCGCCGTCGCATGCGGCGGTGGCGTGGCCCTGGTTCAATGAATTTTGATTTTCCGATCTGAAATTTGAGATGTTAGATACAATTATGGCATAATGTATTGATCAGATCCGAAAACCTTGGCTCTGATACCACTGTTGGGATCCGGATCACGCCCCCCGGCGAGGCAGCGGAAGAACAAAAAAACATGTGCCGGGAGACGATCAATACGATTAATACAACACACAATATGACATTCATAATTCCTTCGTCAGCCTGCACTAGAAGGCCTGACGAGATCTGCGCACGACGGATTCTCCTCGTCGGGTTGGCCGGAACGAATTTCCGGCGAAGAGGCGACGGCGGCGGCGGCGGCGCTAGGCGGCGGCGGCGGCGGCTTTGTGAGAGGAAGAGGGGCGGTGCTTAGTGCTCTAGGTTTTGGGTTTAGAGTAAATTACCAAGTGTAGTGTATTATGAAGTCTAGGTTTAGGCTTAATTAAATAGAATTAAGGATGGACTTGGATCGGCCCAACGGGCCCGGGTCCAACGGATGAACATTCAGTTCATCCCCATCACCGAGACTTCATTATAACTCCGATCGCCGATCAGATCGGACCGATCGACTCAATTTCCAAAACTGAATACTATGATCTAAAAAACCATTTTTCAGAACCCCAGTGCAAAATGACCGTTTTGCCCCTCAACATCGGCAAATCACGATTTGACCTCTGTTGACTTTTTAGGAAGTCGCACTCCCAAAATCCTCTTCGCATGCTCAACACATTGATCTGAGTATCCGTGCGAGAATCTCGAATCCAGTACTTGTGTGACCCTCAATGGTTCAGGGATACAGCTAGCCGTGGGTCCACAACCATTGTGGCTCCGGAATCACAATTCCGGACCTGCCCAACGGATCATGGTAAGAGCGTCTAGCAACTTCGCCCCATGATCTCCTAGGTATCACTGATAGTGCCTGCAAGAACCAGTTGGTCGTGGTTAGCGTACAGTACGGTCCTTTCAATCCATATATCCCGATCAGATCAACGACCATTGGTAAATCGAGAGTCGCTATAGATCCGATAGCTATGCGTACATCTTGGAGATCGAATAGTGACATCGCGAGTGTAACTAGGTAAACAAATTTACCTAAAACACTTCTAGTACTCTGGCCAGAGATTTATACACTATTATTCTCTCAGATAGCATAGGATATCCACCCATGTCTGCGAGCGGTGAATCCTCGACAACGATGCATCGACTCCTAGTGACCCCAAGTGACCCCAAGTGAGTCGGAAAATGGGTCAAAGTGAGACGCCTATCATGTAGAGTCTCAATGACGTTTCGAGTCGTGAGGACTAATCAGTACAACCAAGACCTCGGACTTATCCACTCGACAAATGGTAACCACTTGGAAAGTCTGAAGGAGGGTAGTTCGATAGATCACCAGGTCACTATCTATCTGCATGCTCAGAGCATCACAATGTTCCCTACCAATGAAACATGGTACTTTGCATCGCAGATACTAGTCTCGAACTCGGGCGGCCTTATCCTCATTTTGACGGCCCAATCGACTAGGAACATGTTCAGAATACACAGTGACTATTAGATGTGTTTCATGATAGCCGTCATACCCACTATCACATCTAACATACACTTTAGTGTATTCTAGATCTTTACTCAACGCAATTGTTAATCATTATACACACAATGAAAGTAAAGAACGCCATATAAATAAATGCGAATATCATATATAAAGATTGTCATATACAAGAGTCTATAAACCCACACGCCACAAGTTGGCTAGTTGGGCATCTACTCTAACAGAAAATATTTGTTATAATTTAATTAATATAAGCCAGTTGTGCGATAGTAATTTCTCTGTAAATTTTCAAAAGCACACCTTCATAGTTCAGAATCTGGAAGGTCTGACCGTGTTGGCAGGATAGAGACCGGGGAATACCTACAAGGTTGAATGGTCAGATCAGCCGTATTCAACAAACCTGCCTAGTAGCTGATGCATCTAAGAGCTGGATATGACATTAGCGAATGAATCATCTAAATTTCAAAACCCTTGAAAATCTGAGTACGCGTGAGTTAGTTACTGGTTTGCCCAATATAAAATTTTCAAAAGACAAGATTTGTTCTGCTTGTCAGCTGGGAAAATATATTAAGTCTACTTTTAAAAATAGAGGCAGCAACAAAACCTCTAGAAGGCTGGAACTTTTACATATGAATCTTTTTGGTCCTATATCCATGACCAGCTTAGGAAAAATGAAATACACCCTTGTCGTTGTTGATGATATTTCAAAATTTACTTTGGTGGTATTTTTTAAATCGAAAGATCAAACTACCAAATAGTTGATCAAACTTTTAAAACATTTGAAAAATGACAAATCTTGCAGTGTCAACCGGATCAAAAGTGATAGAAGAACTGAATTTTTAAATTATATACTATCCTCTTATCTGGATGACATTGGAATCAAGCATGAGATTTCAGAAACTAGAACACCTCAGCAGAACGGGCTACCTGAGTGTAGGAATCAAACTTTGAAAGAAGCTGCTACAACTATGATTGCTGATTCATGATTTATAAAAAGTTTTGGACCAAAGCAGTTGACACAGCTTGCTACACTCAGAACAGATCGATGATTAATGAGCATCTCTGTGTAACCCCATATGAGATCTGGAACGATATGAAACCTGATATTTCTTATTTCAGGGTGTTTGGATATCGATATTTCATTCATAACAATGGTAAACATCATCTAACAGCTTTCGACGTGAAATCTGATGTATGGATTTTTCTGGGATATTCAGCTGTGGGCAGAGCCTATCGCGTGTTCAACAACAGAATGCTAACTGTACACGAATCAGCTCACGTGGTGTTCGATGAGACCAGCTTTTGATCTACTTCAGCTGTGAACATGAACGATTTGTGCACCCCTTTCTGGAATCAACCAATCTAGACTAATCAAGTGATGATGAAGCACATATCAGAAACCAAGCTGATGATCAGCATGCACTGGACACACCGATTACAAATGAAAATATTCAAAATGATGTGTGAGTTGATGTCCCAGGCAACATCGATGTCTTTGATTTGACAAATGTTGACCCAGTGCAGGACCAGCAAGCAAAAGGTGTGCCAGCTGTCGATGCCGCATTACTCGACACGCAAGCTGATGAATATCGTGAGCAAGTTGATGCAGATCACGCGCAAGATGATGGAGAACTTGCACGAGCGGATGACCCATGTAGGACAGGTGGTATCATCCAAGCTGAACCAATCCAGAAAGAAGGCTTGAACACTCAAAACGAAGTAAATCCCTTCGGACACGAGGTCGGCTTATGCATGATTATTAAAATTCAGCATTCATTTCTCATATAGAGCCTAAGCTGATTGATGAAGCCTTGTTAGACCCGAACTGGGTAGAAGAAATGTAAGAAAAACTGAACCAATTTGAGTCAAATAAGGTTTGAAAATTAGTTCCTTGACCATCAAATCACTCTGTAATTGGTACAAAATGTGTCTTTAGGAAAAATTTAAATGAATATGGAATTGTAGTAAGAAATAAAGCTAGGTTGGTCGCACAAGATACAACTGGAAGGAATAGACTTTGATGAGACCTTTGCACCAATAGATAGACTATAAGCCATTCACAATTTCCTTGCATATGCTACATTCAAAGACTTCAAAGTCTTTCTGATGGTTGTAAAGAGTGCCTTTTTAAATGGCATATTAATTGAGGAAGTGTATGTCGCTCAACCTCCTGGCTTCGTAAATCATACATATCCGGATCACGTTTAAAAACTGGATAAAGCTCTATATGGGTTGAGCAAGCACCCAGAGCTTGGTATGATACACTTTCTAAATTTCTATTAGAGCATGATTTCGTAATAGGCACAACAGATAACATGTTATTTAAATTTGTTAAAAATTATCACGTGTTATTAATTCAAATTTACGTTGCTGATATTATTTTGGATCTACTAACCCAAAGCTGTGGCAGAAATTTTTGAAGTTAATGCAGGACAAGTTTGAGATGAGCATGATGGGGGAGCTGGCTTTCTTTCTCGGACTTCAAGTACGACAGCTTGAGGATGGATTTTTCATAAATCAAGCTAAATACACGAAAGAACTGCTGAAGAAGTACGGGATGGAAAACTACTCAGCAGCAGCTACCCCAATTGGTCCCTCAATCAAACTAGACAAAGATGAAGCTGGAACTGCCATTGAGGTAACATTTCTTGTGGTATAATAGGCAATTTTCTTTACCTGACAGCTAGCAGACCAGACATCATGTTTGCTGTTTGTATGTGTGCTAGATTTCAAGCAGAGCCCAAACAATCTAATTACATTGCTATCAAAAGTATTTAAAATATCTTAAAGGTACTCCCAACGTGGGTCTTTGGTATCCCAAAGACTCAGGTTTTCAACTGATCGGTTACATTGATGTAGTTTACGCAGGATGTCACATTGACAGGAGTATCACGAGTGGTACATGCCAATTTCTAAGAGATCTTCTGATCTCATGGTTCAGTAAGAAGAAGACTTCAATTGCTACGTCTACAGCTGAAGCAGAGTACTAAGCAGCTAGGAGCTGCTGTGCTCAGATTTTATGGATTCAACATCAGCTCATGGACTATGGAATTGATGCCTCTGACGTGCCAATCTTCTGCGACAATACCAGTGCTCTTTCCATCGCGCAAAATCCTGTGCTGCACTCAAGGACCAAGCATATCGACATCAGACATCATTTAATAAGAGATTACATGCTCAAGAAGGACGTTAGGCTCGAATAACAGAACAAAAAGTTGCTGACGTATTCACCAAGGCACTGCCTGACTCTAAGTTTTCATATTTTCGAAACATTCTTGGTCTCTTAGAATTACCCTAATCTGTTGATTGCAGGTGATCGAGGAGTTTATAAGCTTAGGGGAAACCTTCAGCTTAGGGGAAACCTCAACTTCGAGGGAACCTTGAGCTTAGAGGTAACTTCAGATTAGGGGGAACCTCAGATCACATGTAATAAGCTTTAAGTCACTGAACGTGCATGACTAAAAAATTCAGATATGCACATATACAGCTGATGCTTATCCGAGAGCTAATCTAATATTACCTCTGCTTATATATATTAAAAATCAACGGTTGCGATTTAATTTTTATAAAACGGTGTATTTTTCTTTGCGTATCTATAAATCTTACAAGTGTATTTTTAAATACAAAACCCGTCTATAGATGCTCGACACTTGCTGTGTCAGAGCACATCACACGCAACCAAAATTTCCTCGCACCGTTTCAAATTATTCTTTTTATATTCTATCGTCACCAACCTTTCGATTACTATTAAAATCTCTCGCTTCTATATTATCTTTGCAGATAACTTCTCCAGCGGAGTTTGTCGAGGAGATGCCGAAACTTGGGGATGCAGAGAAAGCAGCAACAACCAAGGCCAAATGATTGGAGGATATGCGCTCCAGAGATGCAGATGTTGCTCACCCAGCAGTGGAGATAAAAAGGATAACAGTTGGAAGAGCTGCTTCCTTTGTCAAGGCATTCAGGATCGTCTACCCTGCGGTGAATATGTGTATAGATTTAGTTGTTTATTATTCAGTGCAGACTACAGTGGTTATTCATGATTCCGTATTTAAATTTATTCAGCACGGCCAGCGTGTTGAATGTTTTTGTGGATTTTTTAAGGAAGACTCTCGCACTGCTTCGGTTCATAACCAGACAGCTGCTCAGCTCAGTGACTTAGTACACAATCTTCATCTCAAGCAGCTGCAATCTCAAGAGCTGTTGACTTCCTTCAAGGCAAATTTCGATCAGAAAATGAAATCTCTAGAGCTTGGTGTTGAAGATATACGGGAGTCACGCCTTACTCTTCTCAATGAACAGTGGAAAAAACACTTGGATCTGCTAAGATAGGAAGATAAAGTTAAAGATGAACTTTCCTCGGAGCTTACTTCAACAAGACTGTTGCTAATGCATGAGGCTCAGAGATCATATTCTGAGGTACATTCAAGCCTCGCCTCCTTCATCTCTCAGCTCGCGGAAATCATTGATCATCTTAAAAGGGCTGGTGATACTAAATAGGGGGAAGATAGCAGCAGCAGCAAAAAAAGGGGAAGGTAGCAGTAGCGGTAAACAAGAAGGTAACAGCAGCGGCAAACAAAATTGATTTTGAGAAAAGTTTGTTTTCAGGAACAGTTCTTGTACTTAGTGAATTTCGATGATTTATTAAAGAGGAATTTTAGTGTTCTCAATATAGCTGCTAAGTTTTGTCATCACCAAAAAGGGGGAGTAAAATTTAAGTTTTGGTGATCACAAATACAAGAACCCGAACCGAACAGATTATAGCAGTATGATGTAGAGCTGAACAGAACAGACTAGATCATCATAGATCAGCTTAGAGCATGTCGATCAGCTCAGGATGTCGCATATCAGCTTAGAGCAATTCGACCAGTTTAGAGTGTCTCATTTCATCTTAGAGAAAGTGAGATCAGCTTGGAGCGATGCTATTCAGCTCAGGACAAGCACATCAGCTTAGAGTGTCGCTATTCAGCTCAGGACAAGCATATCATCTTAGAGCGTCGCTATCATAGAGAGTCGTATTTCATCTTAGGACAAGAAGATCAGTTTACAGTGTCACAGTTCAGTTCAGAGCAAGCCAAACAGATTAGAGTGACATGGAACAGATCAGATTGGAGATTCGTAATCAGATCAGAGCTTTAGAGAAGGAATCGGATTGGAGAAGATTCATATCGGAGCTTCGTATAGAGAATAGCTCGTAGTATATTATGGAACACGAACATCTTAGAGTGAAGATAGCATAGAGAATAGCTCAGACCACACGAACATCATTCAGCTTTGAGCATATAAGCTTTCAGATCAGAGTGTGAATAGTTCATTTCTCAGGTCAATATTATATTATCAGTTTACAGAATAGCTCAGAGGAACACTTTACAGATCAGCTTTATATTGTGTATCAGATCAAACCTGGAAAAGGTTTAGTTCAGAAGAGAACAACTCAGACAGTTTTTGGATCATATCGCAAGAGCAGTTTATAGATTTTCACGTAAAAACTCATAGCTCACAAGATTCCAGATCACGCATTTAGCGAACAACTCAGAGCATACAACCATCAGTTTAGACGTGAAGATTCAAATCAAATCAGATCAAAAGTGCTAAATCCTTGGCTAAATTATCGGACGCTATTTTTGCACCTAACAGTAACATTCTTATGATTCTGGTAAGGCAAGTCCTTCAATTATGGAAAGAAGATCAACTATCCAGTAGAGCAAATCATTAAAAGATCGATGGAGTTGGAGATGTATATAAAGAATGATGAACGAATACACTGCAACGTCACTGTGATTGATAATACTATGAATTTCCAACCGAACGTCACGTTGCACAAATTACTTCGCAAATAGAAAATTCACTGTTCATCATCTTCTTCATTACAACTTTGCTCCCAAAAGCTTGAAATTCATGTTTCTGAGTTGTAACCACTCTGTATATTCGTGTATTCAAGTGTATCTCATAAGCACTGGAAGAATGAGAGATGTAGAAGGTTTTACCCTCGAACTTCCATAAACATATTTTCGTGTTTTTACTTTGCAACTCAATTTTTACATACATGGTCGAAGCATTTAGATGCCTATCAAAATACTTCACTAGTCTGATTTTATATAATTACATAATTTTCAAATTTTTAACAATCTGCATAAACCATTTTTAGAGTGTTATGGCGAGTACTTGCTGCTTGATCTATAAAATAAACTCGAGATAATTACTTGGTGTTCTAAACTTTCAAGCCAGAGTTTTACAACTCAACCGATCTTATTTATTTTTTGCTCCGATGCTTTGTTGAGTCGTTTGGGATGCATGTTAATGCATAACGGGTGAATGATAGCTTATGCATCTCTCCAGTTCAAACCTCACGAGACTATATATCCCGTTCATACTTAGAATTGAAGGCCATCGTGTTTGCCTTGAATATTTGGCGCTACTATTTATATGGTGAGAAATTTGTCGTGTACACCGACCATAAGAGTTTGAAATATATCTTCATTAAATCTGATTTGAATATGAGACAACGTCGGTGGATGGACTTGCTCAATGATTTTGATTGTGAGATTCAATATCAACGAGGACGAGTGTATCTATTTGCTGATTCTTCGAGTAGGAAAGCCCAGCTTGTGATACTGACCTCATTGAGTATTTCAAGGATCCACGAACATTTGTGGACTTCAGGTTGGCGTTTCTAGCCTTGTGATGAGTACTTCACAGTTTCTTCTTTTCAGGTTGAACCGCAGATTGTAGCAGACATTAGAGTAGTGTAGAGGACTGACCCATACATCCATGAGTTAAAGTTGAAAGCCCAGACAGGTCAGTCAGGAGCTTTACCATTGCTTCTGAGGGATGTATGAGATTCCAGGGAAGATTAGTGGTTCCAAACCTGATTGATTTGTAGGAAACTATCCTGATCAAGGCCCATTGTAGCCGCCACAGTGCGCATCCGGGTGAGAACAAGATGTATCATGCCTTGAAATATTACTACTGGTGGGAAGGCATGACAACTGATATTTCAGGATTTGTGGCTCGATTTTTGAGATCTGGCGGTATGGTTCAGAGTTTGGAGGTTCCTAGTGGCATTGGGAGCACATTGTGATGGACTTTGTGACTCATCTACCTCGTTCAAACAGAGGTTGTGATGCTATTTGGGTGGTGTTGATAGACTGTCTAAGTCATCCCACTTCATTCCCTACGATATGACATGTTCCTTGAGGAGATTACGAGACTGTACATTGACCATGTGGTGAGATTGCATAGGGTGCCATTGTCGATCGTATCTGACAGGGATCCTATGTTTACTTCCAGGTTTTGGAAGAGCTTGCAGTCAGTGATGGGGTTGAGGTTGGCTTGAGTACTGTGTATCACCCCCAGACAGATGGCCAATCTGAGAGGACCATTCAGACCTTGGAGAATATGCTGTGAGCCGTAGTGATGGATTTCAGCGTAGGTTGGCAAGATTCCTTGTCTTTGGTAGAGTTTTTGTATAATAATAGCTACCAAGTGACTATCGGGATGGCACCATTCGAGGCTTTGTACGGTAGAAAGTGTATATTGCCGATATATTGGGAAGAAGTTGGAGAGAGACAACTATCTACATCTGAGTTTATGCAGCATATGAATGATAAAATTGAGCTGATTCGGAGTACAATGAAGGCTGTGCAAGATCGTCAAGCCAGCTATGCTATTAAAATGCGTAGGTCTTTGGAATTTCAAGTTGGCGATTCAGTATTTTTGCGAGTTTCTCCTTCAAGAGCGTGATGAGATTCGGGCTCAAAGTTAAGTTGGCTTCTTGATTCATCGGACCGTAACAAAATTTTCGAGAGGATTGGACCCTTGGCGTATCGATTGTAGTTATCGTCTGCGTTATCAGCGATGCATGATGTTTTTCATGTGGCAATGTTGAGGAAATATAAACCAGATCCTTCCCATGTGTTGGAAACCGATGAAGTAGAGCTGGATCAGACCCTTAGTTATGTCGAGTATCTAGTATAGATTCTGGGTAGAAAGGAGAAACGGTTGTGGAAAAAAATCGTAGCTTTGGTTATGGTACAGTGGAGTAAGCATGGGAGAGAAGAGGCTACTTGGGAAGTGGAAGAAGAGATGAGACAAGAGTGGCCTCAACTGTTTGAGTATTAAGATTTCTCCATGTGATCTATTTCGTGCTTGTTAGAGTAGATGCCCAACTAGCCAACTTGTGGCGTGTGGGTTCATAGACTCTTGAAATAAACGATCTTTATATATGATATTCGCATTTATTTACGGCATTCTTTACTTTCATTGTGTTGTATGATGATTAACAATTGCGTTGAGTAAAGACCTAGAATGCACTATAGTGTATGTTAGATGTGATAGTGGGTATGACGGCTATCATGAAACACATCTAATATTCACTGTGTATTCTGAATCAGTTCCTAGTCGATTGGGCCGTCAAAATGAGGATAAGGCCGCCCGAGCTTGAGACTAGTATCTGCGATGCGAAGTACCATGTTTCATTGGTAGGGAACATTGTTATGTTCTGAGCATGCAGATAGATAGTGACCTGGTGATCTATCGAACTACCCTCGTTCGGACTTTCCAAGTGGTTACCATTTGTCGAGTGGATAAGTCCGAGGTCTTGGTTGTACTGATTAGTCCTCACGACTCGAAACGCCATTGAGACTCTACGTGATAGGAGTCTCACTTTGACTCGTTTGCCGACTCA
>KV010248.1:49261-61689 GCA_001598015.1 Dorcoceras hygrometricum | reverse complement strand
TAGCGACTCTCGATTTACCAATGGTCGTTGATCTGATCGGGATATATGGATTGAAAGGACCGTACTGTACGCTAACCATGACCAACTGGTTCTTGTAGGCACTATCAGTGATACCTAGGGGATCATGGGGCGATGTTGCTAGACGTCTTACCATGATCCGATGGGCAAGTCCGGAATTGTGATTCCGGAGCCGTAATGGTTGTGGGCCCACGGCTAGCTGTATCCCTGAACCATTGAGGGTCACACAAGTACTGGATTCGAGATTCCCGCACGGATACTGAGCTCAATGTGTTGAGCATGGAAAGAGGATTTTGGGGAGTGCGACTTCCTGAAAGTCAACAGGGGTCAAATCGTGATTTCCCGCTGTTGAGGGGCAAAACGGTCATTTTGCACTGGGGTTCTGAAAAATGGTTTTTCAGATCATAGTATTCAGTTTTGGAAACTGAGATAATTGGTCCGATCTGATCGGCGATCGGAGTTACGATGAAGTCACGGTGATAGGGATGAACCGAATGTTCATTCGTTGGACCCGGGCCCTTTGGGCCGGTCCAAGTCCGTCACTAATCTACTTAAGGTAGCTAGGGCTTCATAACTCATAACATTACAACTAATGCAACCCTAACCCTAGCTCTCAAAAGCCGCCGCCCCCTCCTCTCTAATATCGCCGCCGCCGCCCCCCTCGCCGGAATTTGTTCCGGCCAACTTTTCGAGGAGAATCCATCCGTGCTGATCTTGCCAGGCCTTCTAGTGCAGGCTGACGAAGGAGTCTCCCTTCCGGTCGTGGACCTGATTGACGTAATCTACCGCCGCCTACCGTGAAGTGCCGGTTTCCTCGTGAAACTGGTCGGAGCCAGGCGCCAAGACGCCAGCAAGGTAACTGACTAAACACCCTATGAATGGTTCATATTGTTTGAATTTTATTGTATTGATCGTCTCCCGGGAAATTTTGTTTTCCGCTGCGCCCCGGGAGGCGGGATCCGGATCCTACACCGTTGTTCCCCAACAGTGCTCTGTTCTTGTGATCTGGATGTGTTTGATTTCGAGGACAAAATATTTTCTTAGTTGGGGAGAATGCGAGGACCGAGATATTAGAGGTAATTAGTGAATATTTAGATTTGAATAACAGAGGTTTAATCGGAGTTTATCAGCTTGGATAGTTATCGGGTTAGTAAGTATCAGCTAGTGCGAGCTGATCTAATGGCAGCACTGATCAGATGTTGTGCAAGCTGTTCTGGAAGTACTGTGAAGTATAGACCGTGCTGAGCCCGTGTGGATTGAGCAATACAAAATAAAGTATTTCAGGAGGGGTGTAACTCATTAGAAAAAGAGCTACCGCTCCGAGCATTCTTGAATCACATGAAGGAATGCAGTAAGGCGCTACCTTACTATCCTATGAGCTATGAGTTAATGGATGAAGGTAGGCAGCAAAGGAGCTAGAGCTAAGATGCTGGTAGCTAACGAACCGTCTACTCCCAAGTCAGATGTGGGGATAGAGTAAGGGTCAACCTTACTATGACTTAAGGATGCTAACGAGCCTACTGTTTCATGAAAGGAACTGTTGGCTTGAGTTGATCTGCTTTAATCTCATATACTCTGCTCTAATCTTAGTTGTCCTTACTCAACTTAGCTCTAATCTGATCTGACTTAGAATCACTGTAGGTTTTAATATGATATTATCTTCTAAAGATCCGAGATGATTATTTTCGTGAGGCCTAGATGATCAGTTTGGGTTAATTAAGTTGGATTAATCAGTTTGCATGGATCGGATCGGGCGTGAGCTGGACTGTTTGCTTGAGGAGCTGATCTGTTGAAGCGTGATGATCTGATGGAACAATGCCGAGCTGGATCGAGCGTGCTGAACTGAATCGAGCTTGCTGACCTGATCGAGCTGCTTTAGGCTGATCGAGTTGTGCACTAATCCAACCGTACTGATCTGGTGCGAGCTGAGCTGATCTCGTAGTACTATACTTTTGGGTAGCGCATGCTGGTTTGTATAGTGCGAGCTAGTTTGATGCCTCAACTGGATTGTGTAGTGTGCTTATTTTGGGTCGTGCCGTTTGGCAAGGCCTATGCTGATCTGAGAGTCCCGTGCTGATCTGTTGAAGATGTGATGTGTTGTTGCGAGTGCTGATTGTAGCGTATCGATTTGGTAAGAACTGAATGGAGAGTCAGCTTGGAGTAGTACTGGATATCAGGCCCGGTGCTCTAAATCAGAGATTAATTACTCAATTAATCGCAATTACGCAAGCTTAAAATATGGGTTAAAATTTTCTTTTCACGGACTGAACTGAAAATACAATTCAAAGTACATTCATACTCAAATTATAGATTTTAACTCAAAAATCCATACAACGAAACAGCACCAGAAATGTATACAACAACTCAGCGAATACAAATCTCAAATACAGTATTCACACAAGGCATCTCCTAGTAAACTAGTTCAATATATATACATAACTGGGACTCAAAATAGGGCTCTACCAGCTGACGCACCACTCGGTCCATCTGGATTACCTGAAGAACCTGCAAAGACTAAATACAAGACCAAAGCAGCCCCAAGAAGGGCAAGAAACGAGGTCAAACCTAAGTACAAAGAACAATCAAATCAGATAAGACATGCAATATCTCAAGTCGTGCAATGCATGAAAGGTTATCAAGAATCATTGGTAAACAAGGCACAACGACTCAGCGGGCAATCATAATCTCAGTAAATCATCAGAATCTAGATCACAGCGACTCAACTGGCAATCACGACTCAGTGAAAGTATTGGATTCTTAGGCACGACGACTCAGCCGGCAAATAACGACTCTGTGATTATTCGGTTCTCAAAAGGAACATGCTCAATATGTTATGCCTTAATGCAAGACAAAATCAGCTCACAAACAATGCATAATAATAAAACATAAGCAAATCAGATAATCATCAAGAACAACACGGCCAAGCAAACTCAGCTTACAACCAGCACGTATACACATCAATCAGTTCACACTGGAAATATTCTCATGCCTATGTCAAAGCTGTTAAATAATCTCAGTTCGTACCTTTCCCAGATCTTGGTACAATATCTTAGCTCAGCTCACAGCAGATCACACCCTACTAGCTCTGCCCAAGTCTCGGCCGATAAATCAAGGCAAAAACCACAAGAAAGGATCTAATCTGCCAAGATACTCAAGAAAATCAGCTCTACTCAAGCTTACCAGCTCACGGCCTAAAGCCTCGTAGCCCAGACCAGCTAGATCAAAGATAAATGCTAGGAACAGAAACTAGCACTAGCAGAACACGGTTACCTGAACCGGAGCTCAACTCTGCCAGAAAATAATGAAACCTAGCTCATGCAGCTTCTCAGCTATTATCTCTATCTGCCATCCTTCTGACTCCAAACTGGTACAAGAATGTTGGCCTGGAAGAGGGGTTTCGAATCGATGTACCCTCACTCAAATCTGACCAGCCAATATCCGACAATCGAAAGAAGAAGTTATCGGGTGAACAGTAGTCACGAGGGTTTGAAGATATATGTCGGGATACTCACGGGGGAAGATAATATATGTATGTTGTAAATTAACTAAGTGTTGGTCAACACATATATATATATATATTCTCAGTCAAAGCTACAGTAAAGTCAAACCAGCTCGGACTTCACTACTGTACCAGCTCAGGCACACAAAACCAGCTCAGGGAGTTACGCTGTTTTCAACCAGCACAGCGCTCAGCTGATCAACTCAGGTACTTCAAGCAACACCCATCAAGCTTGGATCATCACACAAACCCGGTATGGTCTACAGTGCTCAGATCAGCTCAGACCTCTCCACTGTTCCAGCTTAGGTACACAGACACCAAAAACAAATCTTGTTGAAACAGACCATCTCGAAGCATCAGCACAACACCAAGCTGAGTCAAACTTGCACAACACAGGAAATCTCAAAGCTATTCACCTCTAAGCTGATATCCTCGAAACCGGATCAAGGAAACTTCCCAGCTCAGAGCTATACTCTCAGGCCAGCTCACGCCCAATCTGATCCAAACCAAATCCGAAGGTTACCAACAAATTGCTCCAATCTCATAAGCGGATCACTAACAGTTCACATGATACAATCCAGCTCAGGACTAATCTGTCCAACCAACTTACACCAAAACTGGTCTTGGTTCAACCTCAAAACCCACCAGCAGACCTCTAAGCTGGTACCAGCTTACACTGGACTTGGAATAGTTTACCTCAACCAGCTCATAACAAAACTGATTCTTATTAACCCAAATCCTCAAGCTGTAACATCTCTACTGATAACTTATCAACCAGATCTGGAAACCAGTGCTAACTCGCATCAAAACCCGAACAGCTTGCACTATCAGCTTAGCACGAATCCTTGGACCAGCACACATACGCTGTTCTCTTTACCAACAGCTTATCAAGCTGAAGTATCTCTATAGTTAATCACGGTTCACATCTTATTAACCTGATAATTATCATCCGATAATTCCAGTCCTCACACTGTATGTCCCCAGCTGATATCAGCTTTGGGGCCTAAGCTGGTCGATGGTTACTGTTGATCAGATAGGGAGAACTTAAGTTATATACTTAGATTTTGACAAAATTTTAGCCATTTCCTGACACTTAGATATTTTGTAGGCCCTGAGAGCCCGAGCTGATATCCCCATCGTGAAACCCTCGACACTGTTCAATCGAACATTATCTTCTCCGATAGACGGCGGTAGACAACCCCGCTTGGAGCAAGGTTGGTACCGTTGGACTCCTCTCTCCAAACCCTCTCTTACCTAATATTTTGGAGCTAGTAGTTGGTTGGAGAAGAAGCGTGACGTTAGTAGATGCGATCTATTCATCATATTTTTTCGACTGTTTTCCTTTTAAACTTAGGTCTCCATGAGTTGTAAGCTAATACTCTTCTCCTTAGCTTTGTTTTGTGACCAGTATGGTTTAGGTTGGAGTAGGATTGAGCTAGTCTGAGCTGATTTTCCCTAGGCCATATCCTGGTTGTTTTCCCCGAGCTGATTTTGTTTAGGTCTGAGCAGATTGTAGTTGGTGGTGTAAGCTTCCTGAGTTGCTGAATACTCTTGTGACTTTTGACGTGATTTCTCCAGCCTGTTAGCTGAATGTGGTTTAAAGTTATCTGTTGTGTGGAGTGTGCGTGAGATGGAACTGTTGTTTATTGCCTGAGATGACGGTGTCAGTGTATCGTTCTAAGCATCCAGCTGAGTTGAGGTATTCGGTAAGAGATACCTGAGTTATGGTTCGGAACTGGTATTTAAAAATTTCGTAGAGTATGATTATGTGCTCTGTGTTGTATACGTGCTATGTGATTTGATCTCTGTTGTTGCTTGTGTTACATGTTTGAGCATGTCGTGGAATCAAACACGCATATATCATATTGAGCCTTGACGATCCCTTGTTAGCTGATGCATTGCTATTTGATTTGAATGACTTCCTTGTGGAGTGGTTGTTGATGTTCATACTCACGAGGGATAGCACTAATGATGCACCGAGTAGCTCTCGCCCCCTCAGTTTGTTGTGGCCTCGATAGGTGGTGGCGGGTGGTTGTAGTGCACCTTTGTTTGCAGTAACGGCCGAGCGGGTAGCTCCCATGACCCTCGTCGATGAGCCACATCTATTTTCTGTTGGAACCACCCGGGTAGCTCTCGAACTCCCGATGATGTTGCCACATGTTGTAGTTGACCGTTTTGTTTTGCCTCCAGTTTTGGCACCCGATATTTATTGTCATCGGACATGAATTGCATAGCACATTGCATATATCATATGTAATTCGCTTGCTGTTTTACTGTGTTTTTCGTACGTGGTTTGGCCTCTTTTCCCTTTGGGGATGTTTTTATTTTGTTTATTGCCATTATAGGATATCCAGGTGGATCAGTAGTGACAGGTGGAGGATCAGCCAGTGGAGCCCCTTAGGAGTTGATCGAGTGTCCCAGTTATATATGTATATGTATATATTGTCGAGTCAATACCAGGGGATGCCCTGAGTAGTTGTTGCGATTGTGGTTGTAAACCATTTCTAAAATGAGCTAGCATAGTTAGTTTGAGTATGCGGATATTTTTACTTGTTATTATGTATCGGGAAGAAGTTCAAGAAGAAGTCGAGCTCTAGTTCTTCTGGTTCCGACAGCTCCGGAGGTGGTAGCTCGAGGGCCGTGTTTTGTGGTCAGTGTTGTGGTGGACATCCAACTACGCAATGTATTAGAGCCCAAGGAGCTGTTAGGAATTTCAATTAATTACACAACAAATAATATTATATATAGGAAGATTTTATACAATTGGAACAACTAAACAAACAAATGTTAGGTACAAAAATAACATCTTGGTAATTTGTCCAATGATTTAGTGCTTCAATTGCACTGATCTGATCTGATAGATTCACGTCTAATTTGAATGTTGTACGCTCTAAGCTGTTCGATATATGCGCGATCTGAAAGCTTGTGAGCTCTCAGCTTTTACATGAAATCTATAAGTTTTTAATGCGATCTGACAAAAACTATCAGATATATTCTTTGTTGAGCTGAACGTTTTCCAGTATGATCTAATACTCAATATGCTTTAAGCTGATCTGGAAAATTTCCTCTGAATTGACATAATAATAATAATAATAATAATAAAATAATAATAAACTAGATTATGCTATCCAAAAGAGAGTTGCATATCATATGACCCACTAGCATCTGGCAAAATCACGATCAGTGACTGAAGCTGTTTACCAGCAAGTCTAGAAGTAGATTCAGTGTGAGCTTCAAATAGGGCCTTCTCAATCTGAGGAGGATTAGCTGAACGAAGATGAACCAATGGTTCCGATCTAAATTCCTGAAAGAAAGCAGATCAATACAGGTACAATCAAGAATTTCAGCATGTCAGTGATATTTATGAATCAAATAGTAACTATTCAAGAAATTAAGACCCACCATCCCCTTATTGCAATACATCCGGTAGAAACAATGACCTTCATAGTTTCCTGCACTTTGAATGATAAATGGTCATGGCAATTGCCTGTATTCCATATCATGGATAAAAATTGTACGCAGCCAATTTACCATCGAGTGGTTTCTGAGCCCAAGAGACAATACTAATGCAGAAATCAGTGAACAGATACAAGTATCCCAATACAAACATAATATGCCAGTAACCACATAAAACATCAGCATGCATACACACTGCTCAACATACCAGCACAAATACAGATACATTCATTCCTATCTAAAGCTGTAAATATAAGCTCACATCCGTACCTTAACTCCTGAGCAATAAATACCTCAAACAGATTGCACGAGAAGAACGGAACCAACAGTTCGTGCTATACGTCTAATGCTCCTCCAGCTCTCGTGGAGAAACTCGACAGAGACGTTCAAATAACCACAAAGCTACAACCTTCTCAACCACACGACATTAGCTCGGGGACAAAATACGACAGAAACATAACTAGGAGCTACCAGCTCAGCCCAGCTTGAACCTACACCCCCAAATATGATAACTAGCTCTAAAAGAGGCGCAGAACAAGAACTAACACTTAACCGAAGGTGCTACAAGTTTAAGAACCAACTATCCGAAAATCGGGAAAAGTCAGGACGCCTTGCCTACGTTGTGCTTACTTTTCCAGCCCACCAACGGCTCGAAAAGCGGTATGGAAAGAACGATCATGAGGAGAGGAACTCAATGCCACCCGCCTTGCTCCAAGCTGAGACTTCTACCGCCGGAAATCGGAGAAGATAGGGTTCGGTGAACGGTAAAGGTATCGCTACAGGGTAAGGTTCACTCACTCGAGAGAAAATACGCTAAGTGTTGGAAGTAAATGACGTGCACACCAAAGTAAATATACATACTTAAATCCCGTTGTATGATCTACAGTGCCACCGACCACCTCGGGTCCCCAAGCTGATACCAACTCAGGCATAAATTTCAGCATGATCCTCACTCCACTGGCGCACACAACAGCTTACGCTTGCTACTCAGATCACGCTCTCACAGATTACACTCTCAGGACAGTTTAAACCGTCAGGACATCTTACACAGATTACGCTTGCTACTCAGATCACGCTCACACAGTTACACTCTCAGGACAGCTTACACCCTCAGGACAACTTACATAGGTTACGCTTGATACTTAGAACATGCTCACACAGATTACACTCTCAGGAAAGCTTACAGCCTCAGGATAGCTTACACAGTTTACGCTTGCTACTTAGATCATGCTCACACAGATTACACACTCAGGACAAATTACACCCTCAGGACAGCTTACATAGAGTACGCTTGCTACTCAGATCATGCTCACACAGATTACACTCTCAGGACAGCAAAAAACATTGGCCTAATCTGATACCACTAAGCGATGCAGCACAACACTCACGTCTGAACATTCAGCTTAGAGCACCCAGAAAATCCCTAAGATGAATCCAACCAAAATTCCAGTTCCCATCAGCTACGCTGCACAGCGCTTCCCAGAGCTGCTCAGTCCTAAGCTGGTTTCTCCAGAAATAGCTCGCGACTGGTCTGATAAATACGAACTGCTCTCATCCAAGCTGAAGACAGCAAACAACACTTGTCTACACAGGACGCAACTAACAACTTATGCCTAAGCTGATACCACTAAGCGACACAACACAACACTCACGATATGAACATTCAGCTCAGAGCACCCAGAACATCCTAAGTTGAATCCAGCTAAGACTCCAGTTCACATTAGCTACGCTGCACAGCACCTCCCAGAGCTGCTCACTCCTAAGCTGCTGTTTTCCCTAGAAACAGCTCGCGACTGGTCTGATAACTACGAACTGCTCTCATCCAAGCTGAAGACAGGAAACAGCACTGGACTACACAGGACGCTACTACCAGCTTACGCCTAAGCTGATACCACTAAGAGACGCAGCACAACACTCAGCTCAGAGCACCCAGAACATCCCTAAGATGAATCCAGCTAAGACTCGAGTTCGCATCAGCTACGCTGCATAGCACCTCCTAGAGTTGCTCACTCGTAAGCTGTTTTCCCTAGAAACAGCTCGCGACAAAAACCAACGTAACACCCAAGTATTCAGTTTGGCTCAGAACCGCTCCTCACAGCAGCTTCAGTTCAAGGTTAAAACACAAGAACATGCAAGATAAGAAAAAGAAATATTACGTAGAAAGCTAGCAAGGAAGAAAAGAGGAAGAATGAGTAATATTACGTAGAAAGCTTGCAATGATTTTAATTTGGAAGAAATTTCATGCTCAAACAAAATCGGATTGAACGAAATTGTTGTTGTTGGCTTTAAAAACATGCTCAATGACAACGGTTTTTAAGACACCGGAGTTGTTTCCGACATCATTTTTTAAAAACATGCTCAATGACAACGGCTTTAATAAAACCGTTGTCGTTGCGCCAAAAACAATACCATATGAAATTGATTTTTTAATAACCATTGTCGTTTTGGTAGAAAACGCCCTCATCAACAATGGATTTCACCAAAACCCTTGTTATAAATAAAAAACAACGGTTCTGTATGAATCCGTTTTCTATTGCACATTGTTAAAGGACTATTTTTTAGTAGAAAGTGGATTTGATGGATATCATGAAACACATCTAATAGTCATTGTGAGTTCTAAAAGAGTTCCTAGTCGAATGAGCCGCCCAAAAGAGGATAAGGGCTGCCCGAGCTTGAGACTAGCATCTGCAATGCAAAGTACCACGTTTCATTGCTAAGGAATATGAAGATGTTCTGAGCATGTAGATGGATAGTGACCTGGTGATCTATCGAACTACCCGCGTTCAGACTTTCCAAGTGGTTATCATTTTTCGAGTGGATTAAGTCCGATGTCTTGGTTGTATAGATTAGTTCTCATTATTTGAAACATCATTAAGACTCCACATGCTAGTCACCACACTTTGAATCGTTTACCGACTCCATGATGGTCATCATGTGGCGAGGTTGGGAGGCCACGACGCATGTAGGAGTCGATGCTTTGTTGTCGAGGATTCATCGCTCGCCTTAGTGCGTGGATATCCTATGCTATCTGAGGAGATAATAGTATGAAAAATCTTTGGTCAGAGTACTAGATGTTCTTTAGGTAAATGGGTTTACCTAGTAGCACATGCGATGTCACTATTTGATCTCCAAGATGTATGCATGGCTACCGAATCTCTAGCGACTCTTGATTTACCAATGATTATTGATTTGGTCGAGATATTTTAGATGAAATGACAGTAATGTAAGCTAACCATGACCGACTGGTTGTTGCAGGCACTATTAGTTATACCTAGGGGATCATGGGGCGATGTTGCTAGATGCTTCACCATGATCCGATGGATAAGTCCAAAAATGTGATTTCGGAGTCATAAAGTGTTGTGAGCCCACGACTAGCTGTATTTCTGAACCATTGAGGGTCATACAAGTACTTGTTTCTCAATTCTCGTATGGATATCGTACTCAAAGTGTTGAGTATAGTACAAGGAAGGTTGGTAGTACGACTTCCAAAAGTAGCTAAGGGAGTAGGACTTCCATATTTAGCTAATGAGAGTGAACCTGCCATATATGGATTTAGTGGTCTGAAAATTTTATTTTTCATCATAATGATCAGTTTCGTAAACTGAGCACATCGGTGATATCTGATCATCGATCGAGATTATGATGAGACCACAATCAATGGAGTCGAAACGAATGTTTCTTGTTTGACATAAACCGAATGTTCACTGTGAGTTGAACCAAATTTTCACTATTTAAGTTGAACTGGATGTTCACTATTTGAGTTGAACTGAATTTTCTCTGTTTTGTCCAACTAAAACTCTATCCCTCAACCTATAATATGGCAATGAGGAGACACTTTCTGAAGAGAAAAATACACTTGATTATTGTACCAACTTGTGTTGACAACTCCCCTCTCCCCTCCCCTCCACTCTCGGCCTCCTCCCGTCGCCACCGCCGTCGCTAGCTACCGCTACCATCAGACCTTTTTCCGGCTGTCTTGGCGATGGGATCCGTTCATGAAAATTCGCTATGCTTTCTAGTGCAAGGCAGCGAAGGAATTTGGAAACCCTTCGTGGACGGATTAGGTGAACAATCAAAGATTCAACCGTTGTTGTTCTATTTCCGCATAAAACCAGAATAGCCAGAGTCGGGCGTGAAGTCGCCAAAGGTAAATATTTCTAAACATCCTATGCATGTTTAGTATTGATTTAATTGGCGTATGAGCGTTCCCGGGAACAAAAATTTTAAAACTTCCGCTGTGCCCCGGGAGCATGATTAGGATTCGTCGCTGCGCCTACAGGAGCTTGCCATCTTTGTGGGCTGCATGGTAATTTTGCGAGAGTATGTCTGTAACGAACAAATTTTTTTATTTGAAATTATAAAAGTTTGGGTTTCGAATTGAATGATACTCAAAATTTGTACTTGGTCCATAAACAAATAACCAAATACTTCTGGGTAAACTGTGAAATTTTAGATTTCGAACTTAGCAACAGCTCAGAACTTATAAACTATGCAGAATTCAAACAAAAAATTGCAATTTATTGCGCTCGGGTTTCAGGGACTTCATATGAAATATCTTATATAAGTTCTGTACTAACTGAAAGGGAAAATTCAGATCACGACTGGAAGAAAAAGAACTCAAGGCTTTTAGGATATGCGGAAACTGGACTAAACCTTGCAAAATAATTCGTTCAGTTTAGAGAGAACTGTATATGACAAAACTGATACAAATTCGGTATGAACTGAATTAACTCAAACTGAACTGAACAAAAAATGTGAAATCTGACTAGCGTGAAAACGCAGGTTCCACGATAAAAACCCACTATCTGAACCCACTCGCGCCAACCATGTTAGAGTAGATGCCCAACTAGCCAACTTGTGGCGTGTGGGTTTTATTGACTCTTGTACAAACGATCTTTATATATGATATTCGCATTCTTTTATATGGCATTCTTTACTTTCATTATGTGTGTAATGATTTACAATTGTGTTGAGTAAAGACCTAGATTACACTAAAGCGTATGTTAGATGTGATAGTGGGTATGACGGCTATCATGAAACACATCTAATAGTCGCTGTGTATTCTGAACATGTTCCTAGTCGATTGGGCCGTCAAAATGAGGATAAGGCCTCCCGAGTTCGAGACTAGTATCTGCGATGCGAAGTACCATGTTTCATTGGTAGGGAACATTGTGATGTTCTGAGCATGCAGATAGATAGTGACCTGGTGATCTATCGAACTACCCTCCTTCGAACTTTCCAAGTGGTTACCATTTGTCGAGTGGAAAAGTCCGAGGTCTTGGTTGTACTGATTAGTCCTCACGACTCGAAACGTCATTGAGACTCTACATGATAGGCGTCTCACTTTGACCCGTTTGCCGACTCACTTGGGGTCACCAGGCGTCGGGATTGGGTGAGACCCCGATGCATGTAGGAGTCGATGCATCGTTGTCGAGGATTCACCGCTCGCAGACAT
>KV010248.1:22150-48784 GCA_001598015.1 Dorcoceras hygrometricum | reverse complement strand
TTTTGCTATTTAGGGTTTGATGATCTGAAAAATTTTTTTTCACATCATAACATTCAGTTTTGGAAACTGAGTCGATCGGTCCGATCTGATCGGCGATCGGAGTTACGATGAAGTCGCAGCGATTGATATCGTCATTTGGACCCGGGCCCGTTGGACCGGCCCAAGTCCAACTTTAAGTCTATATAATTAGGCTTTGTGACTTGATTAATATAACACACTTCATAATCAACCCTAAACCTAGCAAGCCGCCGCCCTCTCCTCTTCTCTCTCTCGATCACGCCGCCGCCGCCAACTTCGCCGGAATTTGTTCCGGCCTAGTTTTTCGAGGAGAATCCGATCGTGCTGATCTCGTCAGGACTTCTAGTGCAGTCTGACGAAGGAGTCTCGGATCTGGTCGTGGACCGGATTGGCGTATCTACCGCAATCTACCGAGAAGAGCCGGATTATTGTAATCATGGTTGGAGCCAGGCACAAGTTCCAGAGAGGTAACTCGCTAAACATCCTATGAATGTCGTAGAATGTAGATTTGTTTATCGTATTGATCGCCTCCCGGTTCTATAATTTTTTGTTCTTCCGCTGCCTGACCGGGGGGCGGATCCGGATCCCCAACAAACCAGCAACCTCTAAACCTGATCACCTGCACTTAGGAAAACTAGTGAGCCTAGAGGCTCAGCAAGTATAACGATGGCAGGCAATACAGGCATAACAATATCTTTTACTGTAACTGAAAGCACGTAAACTGATAGAGCTTGAAAGCTGAAAAACTGAACATCTTAATCTGGTAAACTGAGGTAATGAACAGTAGGTATCTGCCAACAGATATTACTCTATGGGAAACGAAGGTTGCTGTCAGCAGTTAGCAACTGATGAACACCCACGAAAGCTGACAACAGCTAGACATAATCAATGCAACTGCTGAAATCTATACTTAGAATATTTTCAACATCGAATATCAGTTGTGGTATAAGATCAAATTTCGACTAGACACCTGCTGAAATTATATCCCTAATATCTGAATATCAACCCAAAACATAATGAAGGCTGATAAATGCGTAAACATGGAATCTGAAATTTAGCTTCTAAACAAAGAAAGCCAAACAATATCTGATACTTGAAAACTCAACTGAAATAAGAGTTGAATAACATAACAATGTAATCCTTTAAATCTCATAACTTACTAATTGTGGACTATAGAAATGTCTGGGCGTTACACAATTAGCCAAATACTTTTGGACTAAAGTGCAAATGCATAGAAATTTCAGCTCACAATTAGAAAGATAACGATTCAGAGGTGAATAATTGCGAAACATATATGAACTTTGCAAAAAGACTTCGTTCAGTGTACAGAGAACTATATATGAAAAAATTGATACAATTTCTTTACAAACTGGTAGATCTCAAATCTAAACTGAACAAAATAGGTAATCGGTGCTAGCAAGGAAACGTAGGTTCCACGATAAACACCACTGATCTGATCCAGATCGAACCAACCAGCAGCCTCTAAACCTGATCACCTGCACTTAGGAAAACTAGAGAGCCTAGAGGCTCAGCAAGCAAATCTGGATTAACGAAGGCAGGCAATACAGGTATCACAATAACGTTAACTGTCTATGAAAGCTCGTGAGCTGATAGAACTTAAAAGCTGAAAAATTGAACACTGTAATCTGGTAACTGAAAAACTGCGAAACTGGGAAAGTGCGAAAGCATAATCTTTACATGCTTGAAACATACATAAAACATTTACTGGTCTTTAAAAAGGAAGTAACATATACTTTACTTTAAGCTGTGGCTCTAAACAACCATGTGCTCTGTTCTTATTTTCTGTTGAGTTATGGATCAGAAGCTATACATAGGTCAAGGTCGTTTGATCAAACTATCATATGAAATCAGGAACTGGGGAATAAATCCCAACTATGCTATGAAAGGGATTATAGTTTGCCAACCATAATCTTGGTCCCTTCCAATGTGAAGGGGCACATTGGTTCGTCAGCCAGTGTCCTCACCCTTCCTATGTGAAGGGGCACACTGGTTCGTCGGCCAGCGTCCTCACCCTTACAATGGTGACCGTCTGTTATCTTTACCATAAAACACTTTAAATTTGAAATTTACTTCCTTTAAAACTTTCTGTAAAACTTTCTTTACTTTCTACATTTCTGTAAAACTCTCTCTTAAAACAGATCATTTTCAAATATGGTTTGCTATTTTAAAACTCTGTTGATGTTCGAAAGCTATTGGGAGTTCATCGGAGTTCAATTGAAGGAGAAAACTGGAATCAGCTCGGGCTATTGAAACAAATAATGAACAGCAGATCTCTAAGATGATGAACCATATCTTGCAATGGGTATAATTGCAGACAGATTGGAGTTATACCTTCGAATCAAAGATAAAGAAACGAAGAATTAAACTTGAAGTTAGTGTATCAGTCCAGAATGGACCTATGCTGGATCAACTCGGAGTAAACCAGCACACGAAGCGTACTGGTTCAGAACAGAAAATCGACTCTGGGCTGTGTGGTCTAAAAAGTCAACTCAGACTGGACGATGAGATCGTGAGCATACCAGACAATGAAATCAGATCGTGAGCGGGCTGGACAATGTAATCAGATCGTAAGTGGGCTGGACAATGAAATCATGTCGCAAGCGAGCTGGACAATGAAATCAGATCGTGACTTAAAAATCAGCTCGGGAGAAATAAGCAGATCGCGAACTTAGCTCAATAATAACTAACATCTTGGAAGATTTCCTTAGTCTGAAGTAATCGAAAATACCTAAGGAAAATTCCAGAAATAAGAACACGTAAGCTTCTTGTAAGCTACTGAATATAAAAGCACATAAGCTGCTTGAAATCTGCTTGAAGAACATCCCAGAAAACTCAGGAAGAAACAGGAACAAACATCATAAAAGATTTCTAAAAAATATTTTCTGAATCAAAACTTTAGCAAACCAATACTTTCTCAAGAAAATATCATAAACTCAATTGTGTTTGAAAAACTTCAAAAACGTTTCTCAAACCTTACTTATACAAGCATGCAAGAAGGAAATCAATATATGCTTTCAAAAGTGCAGCAAGAAACATAGTTTACTTGCCTCAACTGCTGAACACGGCTAACAGAAATCTTCCGGTGTTGAACCACTTACAAACATGATCAAAATCACTTTGAAAGAGTTTTGAAGCTCTGGTCGTCAGAGAGCTTTTTTCCATAGTACCCACTGCTTTAAGAATGGAAATTGTGGGAAGAAGTTTGATAATGAGGGTGGAGGTACTTGGCACACGTATTTATAGGCAAATTAAAAGCACGAGCACATTTTGTCTTTAAAAATATTTGCACCGACTGATTTAAAATACCTTGGACAGTGCTTGATAGGATTCGAACCGGCTAACTCTTGCGAACCGGGTTTCTGTCTAATCTAAAAATTCAGCTTGGACGAAAAATGAATTGTTGAACTGAAGCTGAAGAAGGGTACTAAAAATAGCAATTAAACCCTTGAAAAATGTAGATCTATCATTGTGGATTTATGGATTTCATGGGCGTTACAATTTCCTTCTGCAGGGAATCAACGTTCACTCCTTAACAGCAAGGTCAGTCGGGAGGATTGTCTCGGAGACCTTATCCTTCTGCCCAGTCTCAGCAGTTGTCTTCGCGGTTCAGAGGACCTTTTCAATCTCAGTTCTCGGGACCTCAGCAAGTTCAGGTGAATTCATTGACACGAGTGCAAGCTAATGATGTGCCCGGAGGAGTTATTGCAGGTACTTGTTCTATCTTTGATTATCCTGCACGAGTTTTATTTGACACTGGAGCATCACATTCGTTTCTTTCTGATTGGTTTATTTGTGAGTGTGGGGTTGATACCACTCCTTTGTATGATGTTGTGTCTGTATTTGTTTTCTCGAGAAGTAGTGTTGAACTATGTGATCAAGTTTGATGATAATCAGTTGGTGGTGAACTTGATTAAGTTGGAGATGAGATACTTTGACTGTATTTTGGGCATGGATGTTTTGGCTAACTATAGAGCTTCATTCGATTGTTTCCATGGCGTGGTCCAGTTTAGACCACAATCTGGTGAGAAGTGGGATTTCTATGGTAATGATTCTTGATCGAAGATCCCGCTAGTCTCAGATATGGAGATGTTTGGGTTGTTATAGCTACAGAATCTGGTTTCATGATCTATGCCTTGGATATATCACCCGAAACTCGTTTGGAGCTTGGTGATATTACCATCGTTTGAGAATTCCCAGACGTTTTCCCCGAGAGGATTCTAGATTTTCCTCTAAGAAGGGAGACCAAATTTAGTATTGAGTTGGTGCCAGGGACAACCCCGATTTCAAGAGCCCCATACTACTTGGTGCCAACAGAGTTGAGAGAATTCAAGGATCAGTTGCATGATATTCTGGGACCCTGGGGAGCTTCGATTCTTTTCATGAAGAATAAGGATGGATCTATGAGGATGTGCATCGATTTTAGTCACTTGAATAAAGTGACCGTGAATAACAAATATCCTGCCAAGAATCGATGATATGTTTGACCAATTGCAAGTTACAGTGGTGTATTCTAAATTGACTTGTGTTCCGGCTATCAATAGCCGAGGATTCGAGAGGAAGATATTTCTAAGATTGCTTTTCGGATGAGGCATGAACATTATGAGTTCCTTGTCATGTCTTTTGGTCTGACGAGTGCTCCTGCTATCTTTATGAATCTGATGAACAAGGTTTTTTGAGAGTTAATAGACCGGTTTGTGATTGTGTTCATTGAAGATATCTTGGTCTACTCGAGGACTAAGAGCGAGCACATGGAACATTTGAGGGTAGTACTCCAGACTCTTCGTGACTCATAGCTGTAAGCTAAGTTTTCCAAGTGTGAGTTTTGGCCGAACCGAGTTGTCATTTTGGGTCACGTCATTGCAACTCAAGGTATCTCAGTTGATCCCAATAAAATGGAAGCAGTTGTGAACTGGGAATGGCCTAGAAAATTTTTGAGATTCGTAGTTTCTTGGGATTTTCTGGTTATTACAGGCATTTTATTGATGGATTTTCTACGATAGCCAGGCATATGACGTAGTTGAATCAGAAAGATAGAAGATTTGTGTGGACTGAGGAGTGTGAATCCAGCTTTCTATTGTTAAAACAGAAATTGACAACTGCCCCAGTATTGGTGTTTTGCCTTCGGGTTCAGAGGTTTTGTGGTATGTTCTGATGCGTATATTAGTGGACTGGGTTGTTTTTGATTCAGAATGGAATGAGTAATTTCTTATGCATCTTGACAGTTGAAACCTCATGAGACTCGCTATGCTCATGATCTAGTGTTGGCGGCCATTGTGTTTGCAATTAAGATTTGGTGCCACTACCTTTATGGTGAACAACTTGTGGTGTACGCAGACCACAAAAGCCTTCAGTCTATCTTTACTCAATATGATTTGAATATGAGACAGTGCAAGTGGATGGAGGGATGGAGTTACTCAAGGATTTTGATTGTGAGATACAATATCAGCCAGGGCGTGAATCTTGTTGCAAATGACCTTAGTAGAAAATCCCAGATTTTGATGTTGGCTTCTTTGAGTATCTCAAATGTTCATGAGCACTTAGGGATTGTTGGTTGGCGTTTCCAACCCGTGGATGGATATTTCGTAGTTTCTTCATTTCAGGTTAAGCCACAGGTTGTCTCAAACATTAGAGCAGCACAGAGAATTGACCCGTATATTCATGAGTTGATATCAAAGTAATTAGCAGGTCTGTAAGATGATTTTACCGTTGGATGTTTGAGGTTTCAGGGGAGATTAGTGGTTCCTAACCTGATAGGTTTGAAGGATACTATCCTGAGAGAAGCCCATTGTAGTCATCATAATGTTCATCCTGGTGTGAGAAAGATGTACCATGACTTGAAATATTGTTATTGGTGGGAAGGAATGAAGTGCGATATTTTAGAGTATGTGGCTTGATGTTTGAATTTCCAGCAGGTCAAGACCGACAGAATGAGACTTGGTGGGATACTCCATAGCTTGGAAGTGCCCATTGGAACTGTGAGCACATTGCTATGGATTTTGTGACCCATTTGCCTCATCCTAACCGAGGGTGTGATACAATTTTGGTGGTGGTTGATCGACTGACCAAGTCAGCCCACTTTATCCCTTATGAGATGACTTGTTCCATAAGAAGATAGCGAAGCTTTACATTGATCATGTTATGATTTTTCATGATGTGCCAGTGATGATAGTTTCTGACAGGGATCGTAGGTTTACTTCTCGATTTTGGAGAAGCTTTCAAGAAGATTTAGGTTCGAGGTTGGTCATGAGTACCACGCATCATCCCCAGACAGATGACGAATCAGAGAGGACCATTCAGACACTTGAAGATATGTTGTGAGCTGTAGTGATTGATTTCAGTGAGATTCGGTAGGATTCCTTATCCTTAGTGGAGTTTCTTATAACAATAGTTACCAGGTTACTATTGTAATGGCACCCTTTGAGGCTTTGTAGGTAAGAAGTGCACGTAGATACTCTGTTGGGAAGATGTTTGAGAAAGGAAGTTATGTGAGGTTCTGAAATTTCAGCTTCGGATAATAAGTTTAGGTGGGATCAGATCGGGAGTGAGCTGATCTGAGTGCATGCTGGTCTGTTGTGATGCGTGCTGATACATGTATAGCATGGTGGGCAATGCGTGTTGATCTGAAATAATGGATCCGAATCACGCTCTCGGGGTGAAGCGGAAGTTTAAAATTATTTGTGACCGGGAATGATCATATGCGAATAAAATCAATATTAAACATGCATATGATGTTTAGAAATATTTACGTTTGCCGACTTTGCGCCTGGCTCTGACTATTCCGGTTTTACATGGCAATATCACTTCAACGAGAATCTCCGATTGTTCACATAATCCGGTCCATGAACGGTTTCCAAATTCCTTAGCTGCCTTGCACTAGAAAGAACAACGAATTTTCATGAATGGAATCTCCTCGCCAAGATGGCTGGAACGAGGTCCGGCGGCAGCGGCATCATCGTCTAGAAATGACGGAAGCAGTGGCCGATTTGGGGATGGGAAAGTGAGCCGTTGTGGGGAGACGAGAGTAATGTTTTAATAATCAAGGGCTGAATGAATGTGTCTCCTCATTACCATATTCATAGGTAGAGGGATAGAGTTTGAGTTGAACAAAATGATGAACATCAAACAGTGAACATTCGGTTTGACTCAAACAGTGAACATTCGTTTCGACTCCCTCGATTGTGGTGTCATCATACTCCCAATAAATGATCAGATATCGTCGATGTGCTCAGTTAAAAAAATTGAACATTACGATGCAAAATCAAATTTTTGGACCACTAAATCTATATATGGCAGGTTTACCCCCACTACTCATTTTGGAAGTCGTAATTCAACTTTCCTTTCCTCATGCTCAACACGTTTATCTCCATATCCTTACGGGAATTGGGAAATGTGTGACCCTCAATGGTTCACGGATACAGCTAGCCGTGGGATCACAAATTTTTGTGACTCGAAAATGCATTTTCGGACTTACCCATCGGACCATGGTAAATCGTCTAGAAACATCACCCCATGATACCCTAGGTATCACTGATAGTGCCTGCAAGAACTAGTTGGTCATGGTTAGCGTACAGTACGGTCCTTTCATCTCATATATCTCGACCAAATCAACGATCATTGGTAAATTGAGAGTCTCTAGAGATTCGATAGCCATGCATACATCTTGGAGATCAAATAGTGACATCGCATGTGCTACTAGGTAAACCAATTTACCTAAAGCACATATAATACTCTGGCCTGAGATTTGTTACACCATTATCTACTCAGATAGCATAGGATATCCATGCACCAAGACGAGCGGTGAATCCTCGACAACAAAGCATTGGCTCCTACATGAGTCGTGACCTCACCCAACCTCGCCACCTGATGACCCTCATGGAGTCGGTAAACGAGTCAAAATGAGTTGGCTAGCATGTAGAGTCTCAATGATGTTTCGAGTAATGATGACTAATCTGTACAATAAGACCTCAAACTTAATCCACTGGATTTATTTTTTTACTTGGAAATTCCGAACGAGGGTAGATCGATAGATCACCAGGTCACTATCCATCTGCATGCTCAGAGTATCTCAGTTCCCTACGAATGAAACGTGGTACTTTGCATCGTAGATTCTAGTCTCAAGCTCAGGCAGCCCTTATCCTCTTTTGGACGGTCCACTCGACTATGAACTCGTTTAGAACACACAGTGACCATTAAATATGTTTCATGATAGCCATCAAATCCACTATCGCATATAACATACACGATAGTGCATTCAAGGTCTTTATCCAATAAGTTTGAGAAATAATAGCAAAGATAAATAATGACATGTGAATTTAAATTATATGGATAAAGATCGTTTTTACATTAGAGTCAAAAAATCCCACCACCAACAGTTGGCCAGCTGGACACCTACTCTAATAATCTCCCACTTTCCCTATAGCCAACTAGTCATCACATATAGTCACATTGCTTCGTGATGTTTTTCAAACAATGGTCCTGGCAAAGGCTTTATAAGTGGATCAGTGATGTTGTCTGCATAGGAGACTCGTTCGACAACGATGTCTTCTCTTCCCATAGTTTCCCGGAGAAAGTGGAACTTTCTAAGTATGTGTTTGGATCACCAATGAGACCTTCATTGCTCGAACAACAGCATCGTGTTGTCATAGTACACCGGTACTAGATTAACTACTTCAGTAATTACACCTAACCCTTGGATTTTCTCATCCAAACAACATCCTTAGCAAAATCTAAGGCTGCAATGTATTCAGACTCAGTGGTTGAATCCACAGTTCTGTCCTGCTTGGAACTCTTCCAAGAGAGAGCATCTTCATTGAGCATGAATACAAATCAAAAGTTGCTTCGAGTCATCCACATCATTATGGAAGCTAGAGTCAGTGTAGCCTTTCAGTTTTGATTCTCCACCCCATAGACCATGAACATATTCTTAGTCCTTCTCAAGTACTTACGGATATCCTTCACGGTCTTCCAATGCAATTGGTGTTGGCGACAATGGCGGATCCGGATCCCGTTTCGTGGGGGCGCAGAGGAAATAAACAATTGCCCCGATAAAAATTCTACATTCAAATACAATTCTTAAAAATTCATAGGGTGTTCATATAATCGTTACCTTGCTGGCGTCTAGGCGCCTGGCTCCTACCAATTTCACGAGGAAACCGGCACTTCAAACGGTCCGAGTGTGAAGTATGGAGGCTATGGTTGTTTGTTAATTGTATGATTAAAGCCCTAGTACAATACTAGTATATAACAAATATACATGGGCTTGAACCGGCCCAATTGGACTTGGGTCAGGCCCAAGTCCATATGAACATTCGGTTCATTTAAATCACTACGGTTTCATCACAACTTCGATCGACGATCAGATCAGACCGATCGACTCAGTTTCCAAAACTGAACATTATGATGTGAAAAACAATTTTTCAGATTACCTAGTCCAAAATGACAGTTTTGCCCCTCAACTTTGGGAAATCGTAATTTGACCCCTGTTGACCTTTAGGAAGTCGCACTCCATAAAATCCTCTTCCTATGCTCAACACATTGAGCTCAGTTTTCGTGCGGGAATCATGAATCCAGTACTTGTGTGACCCTCAATGGTTCAGGGATACAGCTAGCCGTGGGGCCACAACCATTGTGGCTCCGAAATCACAATTTCGGACTTGCCCATCGGATCATGGTAAAGGGCCAGCAACATCGCCCCATGATCCCCTAGGTATCACTGATAGTGCCTGCAAGAACCAGTCGGTCGTGGTTAGCGTACAGTACGGTCCTTTCAACACATATATCCCGATCAGATCAACGAGCATTGGTAAATCGAGAGTCGCTAGAGATCCGCTAGCTATGCATACATCTTGGAGATCGAATAGTGACATCACGAGTGTAACTAGGTAAACCCATTTACCTAAAACACATCCAGTACTCTGGCTAGTGATTTATACACTATTATCCCGTCAGATAGCATAGGATATCCACGTATAAGAGCGAGCGCTGAATCCTTGACAACGAAGCATCGAATCCTACATGCATCGGGACCTCACCCAATCCCGCCGCCTAATGACCCCAAATGAGTCGGCAAATGGGTCAAAGTGAGGCGCCTATCATGTAGAGCCTCAATGGCGTTTCGAGTAGTGAGGACTAATCAGTACAACCAAGACCTCGGACTTATCCACTCGACAAATGGTAACCACTTGGAAAGTCCAAATGAAGAGCGAGCGCTGAATCCTTGACAACGAAGCATCGAATCCTACATGCATCGGGACCTCACCCAATCCCGCCGCCTAATGACCCCAAATGAGTCGGCAAATGGGTCAAAGTGAGGCGCCTATCATGTAGAGCCTCAATGGCGTTTCGAGTAGTGAGGACTAATCAGTACAACCAAGACCTCGGACTTATCCACTCGACAAATGGTAACCACTTGGAAAGTCCAAATAAGGGTAGTTCGATAGATCACCAGGTCACTATACATCTGCATGCTCAGAACATCACAATGTTCCCTACCAATGAAACATGGTACTTTACATCGCAGATGCTAGTCTCAAGCTTGGACGGCCTTATCCTCATTTTGACGTCCCAATCGACTAGGAATGAATTCAGAATACACAGTGACTATTAGATGTGTTTCATGATAGCCATCATATCCACTATCACATCTAACATACACTATGGTACATTCTAGGTCTTTATCCAACACAATTGTTAACATCATATAACATAATGAAAATAAAGAATGCCTAAATAAATGCGAATAACATATATAAATATTGTCATATACAAGAGTCAATAAAACCCACACGCCACAAGTTGGCTAGTTGGGCATCTACTCTAACAATCTCCCACTTGCCCTATAGCCAACTACTCATGAGACGCAGTCCCATTGTTTCGCGATTTTTTTCAAACAACGGTCCTGGCAAGGGCTTCGTAAGTGGATCAGCCATGTTGTCAGCAGAGGCGACTCTCTCAACTGCTATGTCACCTCTAGCCACAATATCTCGGATTATGTGGTATTTTCTCAGTATATGTTTGGATCTTTGGTGAGACCTAGGCTCCTTTGCTTGCGCAACGGCACCCGTGTTGTCGCAGTACACCGGGATTGGACCAACTCCATCAGGAATGACGCCCAACTCTTGGACGAAATTCCTTATCCAAACCGCCTCCTTAGCAGCAGCTGATGCTGCGATGTACTCAGCCTCAGTGGTTGAATCCACGATGGTGTCTTTCTTGGAACTCTTCCAAGAGACAGCACCACCATTGAGCATGAATACAAATCCAGAGGTAGACTTCGAATCATCCACGTCACATTGGAAGCTAGAATCAGTGTAGCCTTCCAATATCAGTTCACCACCCCCATAGACCATGAACATATTCTTAGTCCTTCGCAAGTACTTAAGAATATCTTTCACAGCCTTCCAATGCAATTGGCCGGGGTTAGCCAGGTAGCGGCTCGTGACACTCAGAGCACATGCGACATCCGGTCTAGTTGAGATCATGCCATACATAATACTATCTATTGCCGAGGCATATGGCACACGTGTCATACTCTCTATCTCCTCATCAGTCTTCGGACAGATAGACTTAGATAGAGTGACCCCGTGGCTCATAGGTAGGTGTCCTCTCTTGGACTCTTCCATAGAGAACCTCTTAAGTATGGTATTGATGTAGGTGGCTTGGGTGAGTCCGAGCATTCGATCTATCCCGATAGATCTGTATTCCAAGAATATAGGATGCTTCACCCATGTCCTTCATCGAGAATCTACTAGACAACCATACTTTAGTTGACTGCAGCATTCCTACATCATTCCCAATGAGTAGAATGTCATCAACATAAAGTACAAGGAATGTCACAGCGGTTTTAACTACATTCTTATACACACATGGCTCCTCGGGATTCTTGATGAAACCAAATTCCTTAATTGTTTGACAACCATACTTTAGTTGACTGCAGCATTCCTACATCATTCCCAATGAGTAGAATGTCATCAACATAAAGTACAAGGAATGTCACAGCGGTTTTAACTACATTCTTATACACACATGGCTCCTCGGGATTCTTGATGAAACCAAATTCCTTAATTGTTTCATCGAATCTCAGGTTCCAACTCCTCGATGCTTGTTTGAGACCGTAGATCGATCTCTGAAGTTTGCATACTTTATGCTCACTTCCTACAGATGTGAAACCCTCAGGCTGCGTCATATAGATCTCTTCCTTAATGTTTCCATTAAGGAATGCAGTTTTCACATCCATTTGCCATATCTCATAGTCTTACCATGCGGCTATGGAAAGTAAGATTCTAATTGACTTGAACATTGCGACCGGTGAGAAGGTTTCATCATAGTCAACACCTTGCCTTTGAGTGTAACCTTTTGCGACCAGTCGTGCCTTGTAGGTCAATACCTTACCATCAGGCCCAAGTTTCCTCTTGTATATCCATTTACACCCAATAGGAACAATTCCTTCAGGAGGATTAACAAGAGTCCAAACTTGGTTCGCATGCATCGAGTCAATCTCAGATTGCATTGATTCAAGCCACAAATTAGAATCAGCATCGGAAATTTCCTCCTTGAAAGTTCTTGGATCACATCCAACAACTTGATCACCTTGATCATCTTCAAGGAGGAAACCATATCTTTCAGGAGCCCTAGGAACCCTTTCGGATCTCCTAGGCGCGACCATTTCTGGTACTGGCTCGGGAGGTGCAGGATATTCACTTGGTACTTCAGTTTGTTCTCGTACTTCTTCGAGATCTACTATTTTGCCCTTTTTATCAAGTAGAAATTCCCTTTCCATAAAGGTGGCATTTTTAGAAACAAACAATTTTGTTTCACTTGGATAGTAGAAGTAGTGTCCAATGGAATTCTTTGGATACCCAATGAAGTAGCATAAGATGGATCTCCTATCCAACTTATCTCCCACTGTCTGCTTCACGTAAGCAGGACATCCCCAAATCCTCATGTATGAGTATTTGGGTGGTTTGCCCATCCATATCTCATATGGAGTTTTATCCACTGCCTTGGTGTGGACATTGTTCAACAACATTCATGTATGAGTATTTGGGTGGTTTGCCCATCCATATCTCATATGGAGTTTTATCCACTGCCTTGGTGTGGACATTGTTCAACAACATTACCGCCGTTTCGAGCGCATAGCCCCAAAACGAGGTAGGAAGCTCAGTGAAGCTCATCATAGATCGAACCATGTCCATCAAGGTTCGATTACGATGCTCCGCTACACCATTGAGCTGTGGTGTGGCCGGAGGGGTCCACTGCGAGAGAATCCCATTCTCTTTTAGACAGTCTTGAAATTCAGGACTTAAGTATTCACCACCTCGATCGGATCGAAGTGCTTTAATACTTTTGCCTAATTGATTTTCCACTTCAGCCTTGAATTCTTTGAACCTTTCAAAGGATTCAGACTTGTGCTTCATTAAGTACAAGTACCCAGACCTAGAGTAATCATCGGTAAAGGTAATGAAGTATGTGTGACCGTACTTAGTACCAATGCTAAGTGGGCCACATACATCAGTATGGATCAAATCCAATAGGCCTTGGGCACGTTCAGGCTTGCCCTTGAAGGGTTGTTTAGTCATCTTTCCTTTGAGACAAGATTCACAAGTCGGTAGGGAGTTAATGTCTGACAAATAAAACATGTCACTCCTAACTAACTTGTTCATCCTTCTTAGAGAAATATGACCTAGCCTAGCGTGTCAAAGTTGTGTTGGGTTTAAGCTATCGCATTTCCTTTTAATCGTTGTAGTATGTGTTTCGACATCACGAGTTGGAACGTCTTTTAATTTTAAGGTGTATAAATCGTTTTCGCGTTCCCAAATTCCAATTAAACATTCATTCTTGTAAATATTGCAAATCGAATTTGCAAACATACAAGAATATCCATCACTATCAAGCATAGAAACAGAAATAATGTTCTTTATTAATTCGGGAACAAATAAAACGTTTCTCAATAACAACTTAAAATCAGAAGACAGAAATAAATAAACATCTCCTATAGCTACTGCAGCAACTCTTGCTCCATTGCCCAGCCTCAAGTGGGTCTCACCCTCTCTAAGACGTCGGCTTCTTGTCATCACCTGCAAATCATTGCAGATATGAGATCCACATCCGGTATCAAGTACCCAAGAAGTCGAATTAAGAGACATATTTATTTCGATATAGAACATACCTTTTGCAGTTCACAACTGCTCGAGGTACTCCTTGCAGTTCCTCCTCCAATGCCCAGGCTTGTGGCAGTGGTGGCAAACATCCTCGGACTTGTTTGGCTTGGAAGCCTTTGCCTTGGGCTTATTAGTGGGCTTTTCCTCCTTCGCAAGGGCAGAACGCTTCTTACCCTTGCGTCTGGGCCCCTTCTTGGCAGAGGAAGAAGAGCCCATAAGGAGGAAGGTCTTGTCCTTCTTTATGGTTCCCTCAAACACGACCAGCATGTTAACCACCTCTTCAAGGGTGGCTGCCAGCTTGTTCATGTTGAAGTTGACCACAAAGGGGTCGAATGCAGCGGGTACTGAGAGGAGAAGCACATCTACAGACAGCTCGTGTGGAAGTGTGATATCAAGGCCCGCCAGCTTTTCAACGAGCCCAATCATACGAACCCCATGCTCGCGGACCGAAGTCCCATTGCGCATGCGGCTCGTCATAAGCTCCTTGACAACGGTGAACCTCTCATGTCGAGAGTTCTGCCCATACAGTTCCTTGAGATGAAAGAGTATGTCAACAGCATACTTCGTCTTCTCAAAGCGCTGTTGCATTTCATTGGACATCGATGCCATCACATAGCATCGAGTCTTAAGCTCGTCGTCCCACCATTTAAGTGTAACAAGCTCCTCAGGGCTGATATCGGCAGGAGCTTCCTTCGGAGGGCTCTTCTCTATCGTGTAGAGAAGTTTCTCCGAAGCCAACACAATGTTGAGGTTTCGAAGCCAGTTTGGTAGTTCAGACCGGTGAACTTGTTGCTATCCAGTATAGCAGCGAGTGGGTTTTTTATCGAAGACATTATAAAGCAGTTTATACTGAAAAGAAAAAACAGACATGCATTACTAACTATATATGAAAAGCGCTAAGACATAAAACAAGGTCATTTAGTTTTATGAATTACCCTCCCACTATTTTAACGATTTCACCACCCTCTAATGAAATCGGGAAAACAATTTTCTTTAGTGGGTACACAGAATCCAATCAAGAGATCATGGTCCCGAATAATATCAGCCAACCATGACCCTTAAAAGGTAGAGTTCAATTGCAACCGGTGCAACCTCCATGTATTTTACCTCACGTCCAGTAAGGGCCCAATAATATGACGCCGATTACTATCACGTGTCAAGATGACCCATAAATGTTGAGTCGTGAAGGACGATCCCCTTAACGTCCCCAATAATATGATCCAACGTTAAAGGGAGTTCCAACCGACTCACAACGAGTGTCAATGACGTGTACAGCTTTCCGGCATACATAACCCCCTCAATAATATGAGCCGGGCCATGTATGTGGGTAGCATCGGCGTACACCCATTATTGATGGAAGGTAGGGATAATTTAAACAGATTTAAATTACCTTAGTTTATCGAATAAACTTTTAATCTTGATATCAGTTTTAAATCGTATTTAAAACGAGGGATTTTAGTTTTTGAAAATTTGGTCTCATGCAATTTTAAATCACAATTTAAAACATGCGAATTCAACATATATATCAAATATATAACTAACTTTGGGATGATCGATCGTGAGAGCTATGCGGTCCGTGGTTGCCAATCACGGACCTGGGTCCAGTCCTAGGTGAAATGCAATATGCAATGCAATCCTATTTCAATTGCTTCCGGTTTTACAGATCTTCGGTCTTCAATATCTTTGATCGTCATGTCCACCGTCTTCAAATTGTCCTCCCACTAAATCTAGTAATTTACATTTAAATTTCCATGACAAGTTAGGGATACAAATTTGTAGGGGTGGGAACGGGCCACAAACAGACCCACTTTATGATATCAACAATATATTACAACCGAAATCGCAAAACCTAAAGCATACACCTTACACGTTGGGCACGGCTCTCGATCATCCCAAACATGCAATCAATCTAATTAACTTGCATAAATTTAAATAATCAAATTATTTACCCACAAAATCATATTTTAATTATAAAATCGTATTTTATAATAAAATCGCATTTTGTCGATGAAATCATTTTAATCAACAAAATCATATTTTAATCAACAAAATCATATTTTAATTATAAAATCAAATTTCATAATCAAAATCATATTTTGCAATTTTAATTGCATCATATTGGGCTTAAAACAATTTTAGGCCCACAATCTCAAAAATTTCAAAATCGACCAAAATTGGCCCAATATCGAATATTGGCCCCAAAAATTTCATGGGCTGCCCGGGACAGGCTTGAAAATACCTAGAAGAAATCAGACGTCGCAACGCTGCCGGAGAGACGTCGGACGGCGGCGGCCGCCAACATATCGTGCGGCGCATGGCCGCACGCCGCCGCGCTTCCTCGCAGCACCGTGCGCCAACCGTGGCGCACATCAGGCCGACCACCGCGCAACATCTTGCGCATGGCCGGTGGACACCGCCGGCCAGCATGCAGGAATTGTGCGGCCATCGCGCGGCCAGCGCCCGAAGGTGTCGCACGTGCCATAGCGCGCGGGCGACGGGTGGTCGCCGCCGCCCATGGCGGCGCCCGGCAGCATGCTCCAAAATTTTTTTTTTGTTTGATTTCAAAATCGAGATCTATGCAATTATCTCGAGATCTATGCAATTATGGCACAATTATGTATTGAAGGATCCGAGCCTGAGCTCTGATACCACTGTTGGCGACAATGGCGGATCCGGATCCCGTTTCGCGGGGGCACAGCGGAAATCAAAAATTGCCCCGATAAACGTTCAATACATTCAAATACAATTCTAAAAACATTCATAGGGTATTCATAGAATCGTTACCTTGCTGGCGTCTAGGCGCCTGGCTCCGACCAGTTTCACGAGGAAACCGGCACTTCAAACGGTAAGCGGCAGTAGATCGTCAATCAGGTCCACGATCGGAAACAAGCTTCCTCCGTCAATCTGAACTAGAAGATCTGAAGAATTCTGGCACGGACGGAAACTCCTCGTCGTGGTGATCGAAACAAGTCCGATAACACGACGAACGGACGACGGCGGCGCGACGGAGGCGCGGCGGTGGGCGGCGGCCGTGCGTGAGGTTTGAGAGGAGGGGCGGCGGTTTTGGAGCTTGGAGGCTAGGGTTTAGTGTTGTTAATTGTATGATTAAAGCTCTAGTACAATACTAGTATATAACAAATATACATGGGCTTGAACCGGCCCAATTGGACTTGGGTCAGGCCCAAGTCCATATGAACATTCGGTTCATTTAAATCACTACGGTTTCATCACAACTCCGATCGACGATCAGATCGGACCGATCGACTCAGTTTCCGAAACTGAACATTATGATGTGAAAAACAATTTTTCAGATTACCTAGTCCAAAATGACAGTTTTGCCCCTCAACTTTGGGAAATCGTAATTTGACCCCTGTTGACCTTTAGGAAGTCGCACTCCCTAAAATCCTCTTCCTATGCTCAACACATTGAGCTCAGTTTTCGTGCGGGAATCATGAATCCAGTACTTGTGTGACCCTCAATGGTTCAGGGATACAACTAGTCGTGGGCCCACAACCATTGTGGCTCCGAAATTATAATTTCGGACTTGCCCATCGGATCATGGTAAAGCGCCTAGCAACATCGCCCCATGATCCCCTAGGTATCACTGATAGTGCCTGCAAGAACCAGTCGGTCGTGGTTAGCGTACAGTACGGTTCTTTAGACACATATATCCCGATCAGATCAACGACCATTGGTAAATCGAGAGTCGCTAGAGATCCGATAGCTATGCATACATCTTGGAGATCGAATAGTGACATCGCGAGTGTAACTAGGTAAACCCATTTACCTAAAACACATCCAGTACTCTGGACAGAGATTTATACACTATTATCCCCTCAGATAACATAGGATATCCACGCATGAGAGCGAGCGGTGAATCCTCGACAACGAAGCATCGACTTCTACATGCATCGGGACCTCACCCAATCCCACCGCCTAATGACCCCAAATGAGTCGGCAAACGGGTCAAAGTGAGGCGCCTATCATGTAGAGCCTCAATGGAGTTTCGAGTAGTGAGGACTAATCAGTACAACCAAGACCTCGGACTTATCCACTCGACAAATGGTAACCACTTGGAAAGTCCGAACGAGGGTAGTTCGATAGATCACCAGGTCACTATCCATCTGCATGCTCAGAACATCACAATGTTCCCTACCAATGAAACATGGTACTTCACATCGCAGATGCTAGTCTCAAGCTCGGGCGGCCTTATCCTCATTTTGACGGCCCAATCGACTAGGAACGAATTCAGAATACACAGTGACTATTAGATGTGTTTCATGATAGCCATCATATCCACTATCACATCTAACATATACTATGGTGCATTCTAGGTCTTTATCCAACACAAATGTTAACATCATATAACATAATGAAAATAAAGAATGCCATAAATAAATGCGAATAACATATATAAAGATTGTCATATACAAGAGTCAATAAAACCCACACGCCACAAGTTGGCTAGTTGGGCATCTACTCTAACAATTGGTTGGGATTGGCTTGATATAGCTCGTGACACTATGAGCATAGGTGACATCAGGCCTAATAGATATGATACCATACATTATGCTACGTATTGTCGATGCATATAGCACATGTGTCATCATCTCTATCTCCTTGTCAGTCTTTGGAGACATCGACTTGGATAGAGTAACACCATGACACATAGGTACAAGTCCTCTCTTGGACTCCTCCAAAAATACTCTTAAGTATCGTGTCGATATAGGTCGCTTGGGTGAGTTCGAGTATCCCCTTCGATCTATCTCTATAGATCTGAATTCCTAGAATATAGGATGCTTCATCTAAGTCCTTCATCACAAACTTTCCAGAGAGCCATACTTTGTTGAGTGCAGTATTCCTACATCATTCCCAATGCATAGAATGTTATCAACGTAATTTAGGAGGAACGTCACCACGTCCTTTATCAACTTCTTGTACAAGCACGGTTCCTAAGGGTATTTGATGAAACCGAATTCCTTTATCGTTTCGTCATATCTCAGGTTCCAACTTATTGATGCTTGCTTGAGACCATAAATTGATCTCTGAAGCTTACATACCTTATTTTATCTTCTAAAATATGTGAATCCCTTGGGCTGTGTCATGTAGATATCTTCATTGATGTTTCTATTAAGGTAGTTTTCGCATCCATTTGCCATATCTTATAGTCATAACTTGCAACTATGACTATCAGTATCCTTATGGACTTGAATATAGCGACTGGTAAAAACGTTTCATCAAAGACAACAACTTGCCTTTGAGTGTAACCTTTTTCCACCAATCGCGCCTTCAAGGTCAATACCTTACCATCAGGCCCAAATTTTCTTTTGTAAATCCATTTACATCCAATCGAAACAATTCCTTTAGGAGGATCTACTGAGGACCAAAATTGGTTTTTGCGCATGGAGTCTATCTCATACTGCATGGCTTCAATCCATAATGAATAATCAACATAAAAAATTGCCTCCTTGAAGTTTTTTGGATCAAATCCAACGTCAGGGTCACCTTGATCCTCTTCAAGTAGGAAACCACACAGGACGGGAGGGTCTAGGGACCCTTTAGGATCTTCTAGGAGCGTGTTCCCAATGATTGGTTCTTGAGGTGTGGGAGGTACAAAACTCACTTCGGATTGATCTCTAATTTCTTCGAGTTCTATCTTCTTGCAATTTCTATTCAGTAGAAATTCCTTCTCCAAGAAGGTGGCATTTTTGGAAACAAACACTTTTGTTTCTGTGGGATGATAGAAATAGTATCCAATTGAGTTCTTTAGGTACCCCACGAAGTAACATAAGATGGATCGATTATCCAATTTATCTTCCACTATCTTCTTCACATAAGCGGGACATCCTCATATTCTTAAGTACTAGTACCTGGACGGTTTGCTCATACATATCTCATATGGAGTCTTTGCCACTACTTTAGTGTGGACATTGTTCAACAAAATTACCGCCATTTCGAGTGCATAGCCCCAAAACTAGGGTGGAGGTTCAGTAAAGCTCATCACAGATCGAACCATGTCCAACAGGGTTTGATTATGATGCTCCGCTACACCAATTAGCCGTGGTGTCCCTAGAGGTGTTAACTGAGAGAGAATCCCGTTCTCTTTAGGATAATCCAAACTCTGTGCTTAAGTATTTCCTACCTCGATTAGATCGAGAAGCTTTAATACTTATGCCCAATGGGTTGATCAAATCCAACCGTCCATGCGTATGCTCAGACTTTCCTCTAAAGGTGTTTTAATCATTTTCCTTTTAGAAAAGACTCAAAAGTAGACAGGGAGTTGATTTAAGACATTTCAAACATCTCTTATCCCACTAACTTATTCATCCTGCTTACGGATATATGACCTAGCCTAGCGTGCCATAGTTGTGCGTGGTTTTGATTATCACGCTTCCTTTTAACAGTTCCCAGGCTTGTGTCAGTGGTGTCAAACTCCCTCAGAATTTTCCGGCTTGGAAGACTTATCCTTTGGCTTATGCTGGAAACATCCCCTTTGGCTAGGAAGAATGGATTTTATAGTTGGTTTACCCAGATCTGTCCAGGGTTACAATTTGATTTGGGTTATAGTAGATCGACTAACCAAATCTGCTCACTTCCTACCAGTCAAGACAACTTATGATGTGAGCAAATACGCTGAGTTGTATGTGAAGGAGATAGTCAGACTTCATGGGATTCCAATATCTATTGTGTCTGACAGAGATTCGAAATTTACATCAGCCTTCTGGAAGAGTCTACACCGAGCTTTGGGTACCAAGTTAACCTTTAGCACAGCTTTTTACCCTCAGACCGATGGTCAATCAGAGAGAGTGATTCAGATTTTAGAGGATTTGCTTAGAGCTTGTATCCTCGATTTTACAGAGATCTGGGATTCAAAGCTTCCTTTGGTGGAATTCACGTACAACAATAGCTTCCAAGCCTCCATCCAGATGGCCCCCTACGAAGCTATATATGGCAGAAAGTGTAGAACACCCCTTTACTGGGATGAGATAGGAGAACGAGCTAGTTTGGGACCAGACTTAGTAGAGCAGACTTCTCAAGTGATTCGGAAATTGAGAGATCGATTGAAGACTGATCAAAGCAGGCAAAAGAGTTATTCTGACGACAGACGCCGCAAGTTGAGTTTCGAAGCTGGAGACTATGTCTTCTTGAAGGTAGCACTGATGAAAGGCGTGATGAGATTTGGGAAGAAGGGTAAGCTAAGCCCAAGGTTCATTGGTCCATTTGAGATATTGGACAAAGTAGGAACACTGGCTTATAGACTAGCCTTACCCCCACAGCTGTCCTCAGTGCATAATGTTTTTCACATATCAGCTTTGAGGAGATATGTTTCCAACCCGTCGGATATATTAAGCTATGAACCAATCCAACTAGCACAAGATTTGAGCTATGAGGAGCGACCAGAAAGAATTCGTCATAGAGAGAATAGAAAATTAAGAAATCGCAGTATCCCAATGGTAAAGATTCAGTGGACTAACCAGTCTGAGCGAGAAGAAATTAAGCTATGAACCAATCCAACTAGCACAAGATTTGAGCTATGAGGAGCGACCAGAAAGAATTCGTCATAGAGAGAATAGAAAATTAAGAAATCGCAGTATCCCAATGGTAAAGATTCAGTGGACTAACCAGTCTGAGCGAGAAGAAACTTGGGAAACAGAAGAAGATATGCGTAGTCTCTACCCAGAGTTATTTGGTAAGTAAATTTCGGGGATGAGATTTCATTAAGGAGGGTAGAGTTGTAGCGCCCCAAAATCCCAAAGAACCACAAATTGATTAGCCTTTCTTTCCAAGGGCTGTTTCGAGTCTAAGCATTCAGATTTCAGTATAAATCTGATTTCCTTTTCTTTTTCTGATTTTAGCAACTGCAGGAGGTTTCGGAAGTATTTCGCCCAAGAACAAATCTGTTAGAATCCAGACTTGTTCCTTTCGAAAATAAAATGAGATATTTTAAAAGGGGAGCTCTGTTTTAAAGTGTTGCACCAAATTTACCAATCAAAATAGTAGTGGGGAGTTTTTATAAATATTTTGAAAGAAGGATAGAAGTTGGCACGGCCGCCATGCCTACTCAAGTGTTTTTACCTACTACTTAATCATTCTCCCTTGTATAAAATGATTTACGTAAGTTTCTGGGTTCATTTTGGTTGCACTTAAAACTTTTAGTTCTCTAAATAAAAGCAGTTCTTCTGTGTGCTTGTGGAGACTTCCCGCCGTGATCATCTGTGTGTTGCGATCTTCGTTTCAGGTAAGTAAATCTAATTCTTGCTGTATTGAGAAAACATTTATTGCTTCGTTGTTTTCTGTGTACGCTTGCCTGTTCAAGTTCCAGTATAGTTCATGTAATGTTGAGTTTGAGCCATGGATTCACTGCCTTGATACTTTAATTTTGAGGAAACTCACCAGAAAGTTAACCAGAAATGATATACTTTAAAATATACTGAGTTGTACAGATTCCAGAGAAGTTCTTGTTTTCTGAAATACCATGAAGACTTTGGACATTGAATCTGAACGAATAAAAAACGCTATTTCGATCAGGAGCAAGTCCTGATTTGATAAGTGAAGTTAGTTTGTTTAGATTCTGTCTAAGTCGAAGCATGGTTAGTGTCAACCAGCAGTTGCATTCCATTCGTAGTGTCCAGCCGTCGCACTGTTCACCAGCAGTTGCATTCCATTCGTAGTGTCCAGCAGTCGCACTGTTCACCAGCAGTTGAATTCCATTCGTAGTGTCCAGCCGTCGCACTGTTCACCAGCAGTTGCATTCCATTCGTAGTGTCCAGCAGTCGCACTGTTCACCAGCAGTTGGTTGTTAGCATTTGCGTTGACCAACCTAAATTGGTTGCCTTCTGGTTGTTGTGCAAACGACATCGTTTTATGTAGTATAACCATTCCAGAGTCCCGTCTGGTTTCATTTACGCTAGAGTTTTTCCTTGCGTCTGATTTTAGACCAACGACTGATTCCTATGTCTTTCAACCGATTGTACCAACGTCTGTTTTCCTGAGTGACGTCTGAGTCGCACTGTTCACCAGCAGTTGGTTGTTAGCATTTGCGTTGACCAACCTAAATTGGTTGCCTTCTGGTTGTTGTGCAAACGACATCGTTTTATGTAGTATAACCATTCCAGAGTCCCGTCTGGTTTCATTTACGCTAGAGTTTTTCCTTGCGTCTGATTTTAGACCAACGACTGATTCCTATGTCTTTCAACCGATTGTACCAACGTCTGTTTTCCTGAGTGACGTCTGCTTTCTAGCGTCGTCTGTTTTTAGCACTCCCGAGTTCATTTTCCTTAGAGCTGGTACTCAACCCCAAGTATAACTGTACACTCAGTAGCGCTTTTAAAATAAAATGAGTTTCATGGCATTGAATCTACCAGATTTCAGTGATCGACTTTCGATCAAGAACTAGTATACATCTATTCCAAGAAGAAGTAAAGTTCAGACTTCAGAATTCGAGGACCCGGTCATTGTGAAAGGATAGGATTACAGTGGGACCATAATCCCTTCATGGAAGGGACATGATTATGGAAATATTGTAATCCCTTCAAAGAGAATTACTGATCAGTAGCTAGCATGCTTCATGCACAAGGACCAGCAGAGAGCCTCTAGATCTTGAATCATCCAGCATAAGCAATTCAGATTCGAGCTTCTAATTGTCTTTGATTAGCGAGTTTCAGTTTCAGTCGCTTGCATTATGTAAATTGTATTTCCATTTTTACTTGTTGAGCCCTAGGCTCATTAGTTTTCTCAATGCAGGTGAGGCATCTCAGGAGCAGGCGGGTGGTGCAAGTTGATTTGGATTGGGGGAAATGTGTTTTTCAAAGGTCGGCGTCTTCCACAGAGTCTTAGCTTTTGTTGTTTTGGATCTTTTGTCAGCTGTATTAAGATCTGTTGCAACAATTGTGAACTTATATAAAGTCCGATAGTTGTAACTTCGCAAATTTGCATTATGAATAGAGATTTTTTTTGACATCTGTTTTCTTTTATTATTCCTTTGGCGCCAGTTAGTTTCATTTCAGTTTACATATTCGCATTTGGTCCTTCTATTTTTATTATTTTTCGAATTTTCCTATTCGGATGACTCCCTTGGGTTTGGGCATCACAACTTGGTATCAGATCAATGGTTCTAAGATAAACACATCGTCCCAGTCTGGAGCAGCTTTCATCGTCCGCATCTCCTGGTTTGTGAGTTTTATTTATGATAAGAGTCCTTTCTCTTTCGAGTTATGATTTTTTATTTTGTGGTGGATTGCGGGCTATAGATTAAGATGTCAGGAAGAGGGAGAGGTAGAAGAAGCAACCTAGATGATGAAACCAATTCAGATAGTAATGCTCGTATTGCCCAACTCCTAGAGCTGTTGGTAGAGCAATCCGCCCGAGGCAACGTCCAATCTTCTAGTAACAGGGGACCGCATTATGATGATTCCCAGGAGAGGTTTCGAAGACAGAAACCGCAGGAGTTTAGTGGTACTACAGAATCGCTGGTTGCTGAGATCTGGATTAAATCCATGGAAGTGATTTTCGAATACCTTCAGATTCCAGACTTGGATAGGCCAAGGTGCGCCATCTATATGCTAAGAGGTGACGCAATGATCTGGTGGGAGGGGGCGAAGTTGTCTGTAGACTTGGCGAATCTCTCGTGGGAAGAGTTCAAACGAGTATTCTTCGAGCAGTACTTTACTGCGGATAAGAGGTCTGAGTTGAAACGAGAGTTTTTGACTTTTAAGCAAGGGAGTTTAACTGTGCAAGAGTACATCCAGAAGTTTGAGAGAGGCTGTTATTTTGTACCTCTTATAGGTAGGGACCCTGAGGAGAAGCTGAACCACTTTGTGGAAGGGTTGAGACCTACATTCAAGTTGAATGTTAGGTTAGCAGGACCTAGATCTTATAGGGAAGCAGTAGACAAGGCCTTGCGAGTGGAGAAGATTGGAAAGATGTGGAGCAGGAGAGACAGCAGAGGAGGCAATCCTTTTAGCAGGCAGATTCGAGGCCGTTTAAGAAGCAGATGAAAGGCCAGCAGTGACCTCAAGAGCCAAAACCTATTCCAGCTCAACCTATCAGTGTTGTACCAGCTGGTAATAGCAAGCCAGTTTGTCCCAAATTCCATATGAATCACTCGGGACAATGTAGAGCTGGCCAGAGTGGATGTTACAAGTGTGGTGCTCAAGGCCACATCTCCAAGTTTTGTCCCCAGTCGAAACAGTTGGTGCCCAGCAGAGCTTCATGACATCTGAACAAGTTAAACCGGATTCCACGGTGATGACGGGTAAGATTGTGGTTGCTGGTTTGTTTTCCTTTGCCCTGTTAGATTCAGCTGCGACCAATTCCTTGTTGGTAAACGGTGGCGGATCCGGATCCCGTCTCCCGGCGGCGCAGTGGAAGTTCAAAATTAAGCGCCGGGATACGTTCAATACAATAAAATCAATACTATAAACCATTCATAGGTTGATTTTCGGGGTGTTACCTTGTTGGCGTCTAGGCGCCTGGCTCCGACCAGTTTCACGAGGAAACCGGCACTTCAAACTGTAGGCGGCGGTAGATCCTCCAAATCGGTCCATGACCGGAATCACGATTCCTCCGATCAGCCTGAACAATAAGGCTGATGGATTTTTCCACGGACGGAGTCACCTCGTTGCAATGATCGAAACAAGTCCGATCACACGACGAACGGACGGCGGCGCGGCGGTGGGCGGCGGTCGTGCGTGTGGTTGAGGGAGAGGGGCGGCCGACTTTTGAGTGGAGGCTAGGGTTTTCAAGTTATGATGCAAGTGTTGTGCAACCCTAGGCTCAAGACTATGTATAGGTGTGATGGGCTTGAACCGGCCCATTGGACCTGGGGCGGGCCCAGTCCAACGTATGAACATTCGGTTCATCTGCATCACCACGGTTTAATCATAATTCCGATTGACGATCAGATCGGACCGATCGAATCAGTTTCCAAAACTGAATATTATGATGCGAAAACAATTTTTCAGATTACTTAGTCCAAAATAACAGTTTTGCCCCTCAATAGCGGGAAATCGCAATTTGACCCCTGTTGACTTTTAGGAAGTCGCACTCCCTAAAATTCTCCTCATATGCTCAACACATTGAGCTCAGTTTCCATGCGGGAATCATAAATCTAGTACTTATGTGACCCTCAATGGTTCAGGGATACAGCTAGCCGTGGGCCCGCAACCATTGCGGCTCCGAAATCACAATTTTGGACTTGCCCAACGGATCATGGTAAAGCGCCTAGCAACATCGCCCCATGATCCCCTAGTATGCTCAACACATTGAGCTCAGTTTCCATGCGGGAATCATAAATCTAGTACTTATGTGACCCTCAATGGTTCAGGGATACAGCTAGCCGTGGGCCCGCAACCATTGCGGCTCCGAAATCACAATTTTGGACTTGCCCAACGGATCATGGTAAAGCGCCTAGAAACATCGCCCCATGATCCCCTAG
>KV010248.1:0-11126 GCA_001598015.1 Dorcoceras hygrometricum | reverse complement strand
AATTCTCCTCATATGCTCAACACATTGAGCTCAGTTTCCATGCGGGAATCATAAATCTAGTACTTATGTGACCCTCAATGGTTCAGGGATACAGCTAGCCGTGGGCCCGCAACCATTGCGGCTCCGAAATCACAATTTTGGACTTGCCCAACGGATCATGGTAAAGCGCCTAGAAACATCGCCCCATGATCCCCTAGGTATCACTGATAGTGCCTGCAAGAACCAGTTGGTCGTGGTTAGCGTACAGTACGGTCCTTTCAATCCATATATCCCGATCAGATCAACGACCATTGGTAAATCGATCCATATATCCCGATCAGATCAACGACCATTGGTAAATCGAGAGTCGCTAGAGATCCGATAACTATGCATAAATCTTGGAGATCGAATAGTGACATCGCGAGTGTTACTAGGTAAACCCATTTACCTAAAACACTTCTAGTACTCTGGCTAGAGATTTATACACTATTATCCCCTCATATAGCATAGGATATCCACGCATGAGAGCGAGCGGTAAATCCTCGACAACGATACATAGACTCCTACATCGTATCGGGATCTCACCCAATCCCGCCGCCTAATGACCCCAAGTGAGTCGGAAAATGGGTCAAAGTGAGACACCTATCATGTAGAGTCTCAATGCCGTTTCGAGTCGTGAGGACTAATCAGTACAACCAAGACCTCGGACTTATCCACTCGACAAATGGTAACCACTTGGAAAGTCCGAACGAGGGTAGTTCGATAGATCACCAGGTCACTATCTATCTGCATGCTCAGAACATCACAATGTTCCCTACCAATGAAACATGGTACTTCGCATCGCAGATACTAGTCTCAAGCTCGGGCGGCCTTATCCTCATTTTGACGGCCCAATCGACTAGGAACTAATTCAGAATACACAGTGACAATTAGATGTGTTTCATGATAGCCGTCACACCCACTATCACATCTAACATACACTATGGTGCATTCTAGGTCTTTATCCAACACTATTGTTAACATTATATAAACATAATGAAGATAAAGAATGCTATAAACAAATGCGAATATCATATATAAATACTGTCATATACAAGAGTCTATAAACCCACACGCCACAAGTTGTCTAGTTGGGCATCTACTCTAACAATCTCCCACTTGCCCTATAGCCAACTACTCATCAGACGCAGTTCCATTGTTTCGCGATGTTTTTCAAACAACGGTCCTGGCAAGGGCTTCGTAAGTGGATCAGCAACATTGTCCGCAGAGGCGACTCTCTCAACTGCTATGTCACCTCTAGCCACAATATCCCGGATTATGTGGTATTTCCTCGGTATATGTTTGGATCTTTGGTGAGACCTAGGCTCCTTTGCTTGCGCAACGGCACCCGTGTTGTCGCAGTACACCGGGACTGGACCAACTCCATCAGGAATGACGCGCAACTCTTGGACGAAATTCCTTATCCAAACCGCCTCCTTAGCAGTAGCTGATGCTGCGATGTACTCAGCCTCAGTGGTTGAATACGCGATGGTGTCTTGCTTGGAACTCTTCCAAAAGACAGCACCACCATTGAGCATGAATACAAATCCAGAGGTTGACTTCGAATCATCCACGTCACACTGGAAGCTAGAATCAGTGTAGCCTTCCAGTTTCAGTTCACCACCCCCATAGACCATGAACATATTCTTAGTCCTTCGCAAGTACTTAAGAATATCCTTCACAGCCTTCCAATGCAATTGGCCGGGGTTAGCCTGGTAGCGGCTCGTGACACTCAGAGCATATGCGACATCCGGTCTAGTCGAGATCATGCCATACATAATACTACCTATTGCCGAGGCATATGGCACACGTGTCATACTCTCTATCTCCTCATCAGTCTTCGGACACATAGACTTAGATAGAGTGACCCCGTGGCACATAGGTAGGTGTCCTCTCTTGGACTCTTCGATAGAGAACCTCTTAAGTATGATATCGATGTAGGTGGCTTGGGTGAGTCCGAGCATCCGTTTAGATCTATCCCGATAGATCTGTATTCCAAGAATATAGGATGCTTCACCCATGTCCTTCATCGAAAATCTACTAGACAACCAGAATTTAGTTGATTGCAGCATTCCTACATCATTTCCAATAAGTAGAATGTCATCAACATAAAGTACGAGGAATGTCACAGCGCTTTTAACTACCTTCTTATAAACACATGGCTCCTCGGGATTCTTGATGAAACCAAATTCCTTAATTGTTTCATATAATCTCAGGTTCCAACTTCGCGATGCTTGTTTGAGACCGTAGATCGATCTCTGAAGCTTGCATACCTTATGATCGCTTCCAACAGATGTGAAACCCTCAGGCTGCGTCATATAGATCTCTTCCTTAATGTTTCTATTAAGGAATGCAGTTTTCACATCCATTTGCCATATCTCATAGTCGTACCATGCGGCTATAGCTAACAAGATTCTAATTGACTTGAACATTGCGACTGGCGAGAAGGTTTCATCATAGTCAACACCTTGCCTTTGAGTGTAACCTTTCGCGACCAGTCGTACCTTGTAGGTCATTACCTTACCATCAGGCCCAATGTTTCCTCTTGTATACCCATTTGCACCCAATAGGAACAATTCCTTCGGGAGGGTTAACAAGAGTCCAAACTTGGTTCGCATGCATTGAGTCAAACTCAGACTGCATTGTTTCAAGCCACAAATTAGAATCAGCATCGGAAATTACCTCCTTGAAAGTTCTTGGATCAGATCCAACAATTTGATCACTTTGATCATCTTCAAGGAGAAAAACATATCTCTCAGGAGCCCTAGGAACCCTTTCGGATCTCCTAGGTGCGACCATTTCTGGTACTGGCTCTGTAGGTGCAGGAGATTCACTTGGTACTTCAGTTGGTTCTCGAACCTCTTCGTGTTCTACTATTTTGCCCTTTCTATTAAGTAGAAATTCCCTTTCCATAAAGGTGGCATTCCTAGAAACAAACACTTTTGTTTCACTTGGATAGTAGAAGTAGTATCCAATATAATTCTTTGGATACCCAATGAAGTAGCATAAGATGGATCTCGTATCCAGCTTATCTCCCACTGTCTGATTCACGTAAGCAGGACATCCCCAAATCCTCATGAATGAGTACTTGGGTGGTTTGCCCATCCATATCTCATATGGAGTCTTATCCACCACTGCCTTAGTGTGGACATTGTTCAACAACATTACCGCCGTTTCGAGCGCATAGCCCCAAAACGAGGTAGGAAGCTCAGTGAAGCTCATCATAGATCGAACCATGTCCATCAAAGTTCGATTACGACGCTCCGCTACACCATTGAGCTGTGGCGTGGCCGGAGGGGTCCACTGTGCGAGAATCCCATTCTCTTTCAGATAGTCTTGAAACTCAGCACTCAAGTATTCACCACCTCGATCGGATCGAAGTGCTTTAATACTTTTTCCTAATTGATTTTCTACTTCAGCCTTGAATTCTTTGAACCTTTCAAAGGATTCAGACTTGTGCTTCATCAAGTACAAGTACCCAAACCTAGAGTAATCGTCGGTAAAGTTGATGAAGTATGTGTGACCGTATTTAGTACCAATACTAAATGGTCCGCACACATCAGTATGGATCAAATCCAATAGGCCTTGAGCACGCTCACCCTTGCCCTTGAAGGGTTGCTTAGTCATCTTTCCCTTGAGACAAGACTCACAAGTCGGTAGGGATTTAATGTCTGACAGATCAAACTTGTCACTCCGAACTAACTTGTTCATCCTACTTAGAGAAATATGACCTAGCCTAGCGTGCCAAAGTTGTGCTGGGTTCAAGTTATCGTGTTTCCTTTTAATCGTTGTTGTATGTGCTTCGACATCACGAGTTGGAACGTCTTTTAATTTTAGGGTGTATAAATCGTTTTCGCGTTCCCCAATACCAATCAAACATTCATTCTTGTAAATATTGCAAATCGAATTAGTAAACATACAAGAATATCCATCACTATCAAGCATAGAAACAGAAATAATGTTCTTTATTAATTCGGGAACAAACAAAACATTTCTCAATAACAACTTAAAATCGGAAGACAGAATTAAATAAACATCTCCTATAGCTACTGCAGCAACTCTTGCTCCATTGCCAAGCCTCAAGTGGGTCTCACCCTCTCTAAGACGTCGGCTTCTTGTCATCACCTGCAAATCATTGCAGATATGAGATCCACATCCGGTATCAAGTACCCAAGAAGTCGAATTAAGAGACATATTTATTTCGATATAGAACATACCTTTCGCAGTTCGCAACTGCTCGAGGTACTCCTTGCAGTTTCTCCTCCAATGCCCAGGCTTGTGGCAGTAGTGGCAAACATCCTCAGACTTGTTCGTCTTGGAAGCCTTTGCCTTTGGCTTCTTAGTGGGCTTTTCCTCCTTCGCAGGGGCAGAACGCTTCTTACCCTTTCGTCTGGGCCCCTTCTTCGCAGAGGAAGAAGAGCCCATAAGGAGGACGGGCTTGTCCTTCTTTATGGTTCCTTCGAACACGACAAGCATGTTAACCACCTCTTCGAGGGTGGCTGCCAGCTTGTTCATGTTGAAGTTGACCACAAAGGGGCGAATGCAGCAGGTCGTGAGAGGAGAAGCACATCCACAGACAGCTCGTGTGGAAGTGTGATATTATGGCCCGACAGCTTTTCAACGAGCCAAATCATACGAACCCCATGCTCGCGGACCGAAGTCCCATCTCGCATGCGGCTCGTCATAAGCTCCTTGACAGCCGTGAACCTCTCATGTCGAGAGTTCTCCCCATACAGTTCTTTGAGATGAAAAAGTATGTCAGCAGCATACTTTGTCTTCTCAAAGCGTCGTTGCATTTGGTTAGACATCGACGCCATCACATAGCATCGAGTTTTAAGCTCGTCGTCCCACCATTGTTGAAGCGTCACCAGCTCCTCAGGGCTGATATCGGCAGGGGCTTCCTTCGGAGGGCTCTTCTCTATCGTATAAAGAAGTTCTCCGAAGCCAACACAATGTTGAGGTTTCGAAGCCAGTCTTGGTAGTTCAGACCGGTGAACTTGTTGCTATCCAGTATAGCAGCGAGTGGGTTTTTGATCGAAGACATTATAAATGCAGTTATAATGAAAAGAAAACAGACATATATTACTGACTATATATGAAATAACGCTAAGACATAAAACAAGGTCGTTAAGTTTTATGAATTACCCTCCCACTATTTTAACGATTTCACCACCCTCTAATGAAATCGGGAAAGCAAGTTTCCTTAGTGGGTACACGGAGCCCAATCAAGCGATCACGGACCCGAATCATATCAGCCATCCATGATCCCTAAAAGGTAGTTTCCGATTGCAACCGGTGCAACCTCCATGTATTTCATCTCACGTCCAGTAAGGGCCCAATAATATGACGTCGTTTACTATCACGTGTCAAGATGACCCATCAATGTTGAGTCGTGAAGGACGGTCCCCTTAACGTCCCCAATAATATGAGCCAACATTAAAGGGAGTTCCAACCGAACTCACAACGAGTGTCAATGGCGTGGACAGCTTTCCGGCATACATGACCCCCTCAATAATATGAGCCGGGCCATGTATACGGGTAGCATCGGCGTACACCCATTGTTGATGGAAGGTAGGTAAATTTAAACAAATTTAAATCCCCTTCGGTTTATCGAATAAACTTTTATCTTGATATTAGTTTTAAATCGTATTTAAAACGAGGGATTTTATTTTCGAAAATTTGGTCTCATGCAATATATTTTAAATCATATTTAAAACATGCGGATTCAACTAACTATATATCACATATATAAACATTGGGATGATCGATCGCGAGAGCTATGCGGTTTTACAGATCTTCGATCTTCAATATCTTTGATCGTCATCGAGCCCACCATCTTCAAAAGTCCTCCCACTAAGTATAGTAATTTACAATAAATTTTCATGACACATAAGGGATACATTTTAAGGGGTGGGAACGGGTCACAAACAGACCCACTTTTATAAAATGATAATCAACAATATTACAACCAGTATTTAAAACGAGGGATTTTATTTTCGAAAATTTGGTCTCATGCAATATATTTTAAATCATATTTAAAACATGCGGATTCAACTAACTATATATCACATATATAAACATTGGGATGATCGATCGCGAGAGCTATGCGGTTTTACAGATCTTCGATCTTCAATATCTTTGATCGTCATCGAGCCCACCATCTTCAAAAGTCCTCCCACTAAGTATAGTAATTTACAATAAATTTTCATGACACATAAGGGATACATTTTAAGGGGTGGGAACGGGTCACAAACAGACCCACTTTTATAAAATGATAATCAACAATATTACAACCGAAATCATAAAAACCTAAAGCATACACCTAACACATTGGGGCACGGCTCTCGATTATCCCAATCATGCAATAAATCTAATTAATTTGCATAAATTAAATAATCAAATTATTTATCGCAAAATCATATTTTAATCATAAAATCGCATTTTATAATAAAATCGCATTTTGTCGATAAAATCAAATTTTAATCAACAAAATCATATTTAATTATAAAATCATATTTTACAATCAAAATCGTATTTTGCAATTTTAATTGCATCATATTGGGCCAAAAACAATTTTGGGCCCAAAATCTCAAAAATTTCAAAATTGACCAAAACCGGCCCGATATCGAATATCGGCCCGAAAACTTCATGGGCTGCCCGGGACAGGCCCGAACTAAACCTAGAAGTAAAATTCAGCCGTCGCAAAAATCTGCCGGAGATCGTCGCCGGACGGCGGTCGCCGCCAACAAATCACGTGCGGCGCAAGGCCGCACGCGATGTCTCGCATCGCCGCGCCATTCCAAGCGCACGGCCGCGCGCCGCTCTCTGCCATTGCGCAAACCTGTGCGCGAGGCCAGCGGCCTTTGGCTGGCCACCATGTGCGGCCATCGTGCATGGTTTCTCCTGGTTGCGCAACCAGTGCGCGGGTAACAGCCAGCGATCGCCTCCCATGCGCGGCTAGCGCGCAAGTCGCACGCACTCATGCGCGTGGGAGAGGGGCGCCGCCGCACATGGCGGCGGCCGGCGGCAATACTAATATTTTTTTTTTGTTTCACAATTTTGAAATTTCGAGATCTATATGCAATTCAGGCAACACTGTATTGAAGGATCCGAGCCTTGGCTCTGATACCACTGTTGGTAAACGGTGGCGGATCCGGATCCCGTCTCCCGACGGCGTAGCGGAAGTTCAAAATTAAGCACCGGGATACGTTCAATACAATAAAATCGATACTATAAACCATTCATAGGATGATTTTCGGGGTGTTACCTTGTTGGCGTCTAGGCGCCTGGCTTCGACCAGTTTCACGAGGAAACCGGCACTTCAAACTGTAGGCGGCGGTAGATCCTCCAATCCGGTCCACGACCGGAATCATGATTCCTACGATCATCCTGCACTAGATGGCTGATGGATTTTTCCACGAACGGAGTCACCTTGTCGCAATGATCGAAACAAGTCCGATCACACGACGAACGGACGGCGGCGCGGCGCGGCGCGGCGTTGGGCGGCGGCCGTGCGTGTGGTTGAGGGAGAGGGGCGGCCAACTTTTGAGTGGAGGCTAGGGTTTTCAAGTTATGATGCAAGTGTTGTGCAACCCTAGGCTCAAGACTATGTATAGGTGTGATGGGCTTGAACCGGCCCATTGGACCTGGGGCGGGCCCAATCCAACGTATGAACATTCGGTTCATCTGCATCACCATGGTTTCATCATAATTCCGATCGACGATCAGATCGGACCAATCGAATCAGTTTCCAAAACTGAATATTATGATGCGAAAACAATTTTTCAGATTACTTAGTCCAAAATGACAGTTTTGCCCCTCAACAGCGGGAAATCGCAATTTGACCCCTGTTGACTTTTAGGAAGTCGCACTCCCTAAAATTCTCCTCATAGGCTCAACACATTGAGCTCAGTTTCCGTGCGGGAATCATAAATCCAGTACTTGTGTGACCCTCAATGGTTCAGGGATACAGCTAGCCGTGGGCCCGCAACCATTGCGGCTCCGAATTCACAATTTCGGACTTGCCCAACGGATCCCGATCAGATCAACGATCATTGGTAAATCGAGAGTCGCTAGAGATCCGATAACTATGCATACATCTGAGGAGATCGAATAGTGACATCGCGAGTGTTACTAGGTAAACACATTTACCTAAAACACTTCTAGTACTCTGGCCAGAGATTTATACACTATTATCCCCTCAGATAGCATAGGATATCCACGCATGAGAGCGAGCGGTGAATCCTCGACAACGATACATCGACTCCTACATGCATCGGGGTCTCACCCAATCCCGCCGCCTAATGACCCCAAGTGAGTCGGCAAATGGGTCAAAGTGAAACGCCTATCATGTAGAGTCTCAATGACGTTTCGAGTCGTGAGGACTAATCAGTACAACCAAGACCTCGGACTTATCCACTCGACAAATGGTAACCACTTGGAAAGTCCGAACGAGGGTAGTTCGATAGATCACCAGGTTCCTATCTATCTGCATGCTCAGAACATCACAATGTTCCCTACCAATGAAACATGGTACTTCACATTGCAGATACTAGTCTCAAGCTCGGGCGGCCTTATCCTCATTTTTACGGCCCAATCGACTAGGAACTAATTCAGAATACACAGTGACTATTAGATGTGTTTCATGATAGCCGTCATACCTACTATCACATCTGACATACACTATGGTGCATTCTAGGTCTTTATCCAACACTATTGTTGCCATAAACAAATGCGAATATCATATATAAAGACTGTCATATACAAGAGTCTATAAACCCACACGCCACAAGTTGGCTAGTTGGGCATCTACTCTAACATTCCTTTATAGCTGAAGGCTTTGCTAAGAAGTTATTGTGTAAGCCAGAGAGATTGCATATAGGCTATTGCGTAACTGTGCCATCAGGAGAAGAGCTGATATCTCGAGACATCTATAGTGACTTAGAGCTTGAACTTCAAGGACATGTAATTACCGTAAATTTGATTGTTTTACCCATGCCTGAATTCGATTTGATTTTGGGAATAGATTGGTTGTCTAGATATAGAGAAGTAATCGATTTTAAGCTTAGGACAGTAGTTGTGAATCTGTCCACAGGGTCCCAGATTTCATTCAGATGTGACCACCATCAGGGAGTTCCTCGCTTAATTTCAGCTTTGAAGGCCCAGCGATGTTTAAGGAAAGGTGGAGTAGGATTCCTTGTAAGTTTATCTTCTATAGCTGTTTCTGGTAAACCTCGACTTTCAGATGTGGAGGTGGTGAGCGAATTTCCCGAAGTATTTCCAGAAGATATCAGTGGGTTACCACCAGACAGGGAGATCGAGTTTGCCATTGACTTAGTGCCTGGAGCAGCTCCAATTTCCAAACCTCCCTATAGGCTCGCTCCTGCAGAAATGAGAGATCTGAAAGAGCAGATTCAAGACCTGCTGGATAAGGGATTTATTCGACCTAGTACATCCCCTGGGGAGCACCAGTTTTGTTTGTTAAGAAGAAGGATGGGAGTTTCCGATTGTGTATAGATTACCGAGAATTGAATAAGCTGACCATTAAGAACAAATACCCTTTACCCAGAATTGAAGAATTGTTCGATCAGTTGAAGGGAGCATCAGTGTTCTCTAAGATAGACTTAAGATCTGGATACCACCAATTGAAGATTAAGGAGTCCGATGTTTATAAGACGGCTTTTAGGACCAGATATGGTCATTACGAATTTTTGGTGATGCCTTTTGGGTTAACAAATGCTCCATCTATTTTTATGGATCTGATGAATAGAGTTTTTCAGCCTTTTTTGGATTGATTCGTAATAGTGTTTATAGAAGATATCCTAGTATATTCCAAGACCAGCTTTGAGCATGCTAGTCAGCTTCGTATAGTGTTGCAAATTTTGAAGGATAAGAGGTTGTTTGCTAAGTTTAGCAAATGCGAATTTTTGGTGATGCCTTTTGGGTTAACAAATGCTCCATCTATTTTTATGGATCTGATGAATAGAGTTTTTCAGCCTTTTTTGGATTGATTCGTAATAGTGTTTATAGAAGATATCCTAGTATATTCCAAGACCAGCTTTGAGCATGCTAGTCAGCTTCGTATAGTGTTGCAAATTTTGAAGGATAAGAGGTTGTTTGCTAAGTTTAGCAAATGTGAGTTCTGGTTGGAGAAAGTTGCGTTTCTAGGACATATTATTTCGAAAGATGGTTTAGAAGTCGATCCAGCGAAGATAGAAGCTGTGCGAGACTGGCCTGTGCCAAGATCTGTTTCAGAAGTAAGGAGCTTTTTGGGACTTGCTGGATATTACAGACGGTTTATTCAAGGATTTTCAAGGACAGCAGTTCCATTGACAACGCTGACCAGGAAGCAAGTTAAATTTGAATGGACTTCCAGCTGTCAACAGAGTTTTGAAAATTTGAAGCAAGCATTGATAGAGGCTCCAGTTTTAACCATGCCTTCTGAACAAGGGAATTTTGTGATCTTCACCGATGCTTCTAAGTTAGGATTAAGAGCTGTTTTGATGCAGAATCAAAGGGTGATAGCTTATGCCTCCAGACAACTGAAGAATCATGAGAGGAATTACCCCACGCATGATTTAGAATTAGCAGCTGTGGTTTTTTCCCTTAAGATCTGGAGACATTATTTATATGGGGAGAAGTCTGAGATTTTTACGGATCACAAGAGTTTGAAGTACTTCTTTACTCAGAAAGAGTTAAATATGAGACAGAGAAGGTGGCTAGAGCTGGTTAAAGATTACGACTGCACTATCAGCTACCACCCTGGAAAAGCCAATGTGGTGGAAGATGCTCTTAGCAGAAAATCAATTAGCGTAGCCCATATTTCTGTCCAGAGGCCCCTAGCTTATGAAATTGAAAGGTTTGGACTAGAGATGATTCCTAGTTATAGAAGCGCAGTCCTAGCAGATTTCTCCATTCGATCAAATCTGTTGAATCAGATCCGAGAAGGACAACTGTTAGATGAACAATTTCAAATATGGGTTAAACAAGATTTAGAGCACGGCAACAATCTCTATACTGTTAGAGTAGATGCCCAACTAGCCAACTTGTGGCGTGTGGGTTTTCATTGACTCTTGTACAAACGATCTTTATATATGATATTCGCATTC
>KV010247.1:45513-56212 GCA_001598015.1 Dorcoceras hygrometricum | reverse complement strand
TGCTACCTTCCGAGGAGGAAGAAGGGGAGACGTAGGATATTTATATCCGAACTTCCAGAAACAAACTCTCGACTCAATCTCTTATTTACGCATTTATTTTGTGTTTGAGCATTGTGTTCAGTTCACAAACCAATCGTCCTATTTCCGCACATATTTTGTTGGCTGAGAAGTTTGCTTATAATTGAGAATCCAAAAGTTTTGGACTTTGAAGTTGGGCCCTTAGAAGGCCCCTGATATGGTTTATTCGCTGGAGGATGCAAAGACTGGCCTCTGACAGGCGGCTAAAACTGCCTCTTCCTCTGATATTCCTCCCTCATATCCCTCCGGCCCCACTCGGACCGGTAAGCCCTGTTCACTGCCGCCATATAGGTCTCCACGTCCGCCATGTTGACATCGTGGCGGATGTCAGGTCGCAGTCCATCAGTGAATTCTGATATGGTTTATTCGCTGGAGGATGCAAAGACTGGCCTCTGACAGGCGGCTAAAACTGCCTCTTCCTCTGATATTCCTCCCTCACTATCCCTCCGGCCCCACTCGGACCGGTAAGCCCTGTTCACTGCCGCCATATAGGTCTCCACGTCCGCCATGTTGACATCGTGGCGGATGTCAGGTCGCAGTCCATCAGTGAATTGCCTCAGCTTCTCACTCTCTATGGTGGCAATCGCGGGTACAAAGGGACATCACCGCTCAAACTGCTGAACATACTCTGCAACAGATTTGTCTCCCTGCCGGAGACTCATAAACTCCCGAATCAACTGGCTCCGGGCATCCACTGTGAAGTATTTCTCAAAGAAAACCTTCTTGAACTCTCCCCAGGTCAAGCTCTCCAGATGTAGTCCAACCACTGTGCCCTTCCACCAAAGAGCGGCATCTTCCTTCAGCATAAAAATCGCACAACGGACCTTGTCGGTGTTAGAGTAGATGCCCAACTAGCCAACTTGTGGCGTGTGGGTTTTTAGACTCTTGTATATGACAATCTTTATTTATGAAATACGCATTTATTTATGGCATTATTTATTTTCATTATGTTTATAATGTTAACAATTGTGTTGGATAAAGACCTATAATACACCATAGTGTATGTTAGATGTGATAGTGGATATGATGACTATCATGAAACACATCTAATAGTCACTGTGTATTCTGAATTCGTTCCTAGTCGATTGGGCCGTCAAAATGAGGATAAGGCCTCCCGAGCTAGAGACTAGCATCTGCGATGTGAAGTACTTTGGTAGGGAAAATTGTGATGTTCTGAGCATGCAGATGGATAGTGACCTGGTGATCTATCGAACTACCCTCGTTCGGACTTTCCAAGTGGTTACCATTTGTCGAGTGGATAAGTCCGAGGTCTTGGTTGTATTGATTAGTCCTCACTACTCGAAACGTCATTGAGGCTCTACATGATAGGCGTCTCACTTTGACCCGTTTGTCGACTCACTTGGGGTCATTAGGCGGCGGGATTGGGTGAGGTCCCAATGCATGTAGGAGTCGATGCTTCGTTGTCGAGGATTCACCGCTCGCTTACATGCGTGGATATCCTATGCTATCTGAGAAGATAATAGTGTATAAATCTCTGGACAGAGTACTAGAAGTGTTTTAGGTAAATGAGTTTACCTAGTAACACTCATAATGTCACTATTCGATCTCCAAGATGTATGCATAGCTATCGGATCTCTAGCGACTCTCGATTTACCAATGGTCGTTGATCTGATCGGGATATATGTGTTGAAAGGACCGTACTGTACGCTAACCACGACCAACTGGTTTTTGCAGGCATTATCAGTGATACCTATGGGATCATGGGGCGATGTTGCTAGGCGCTTTACCATGATCCGATGGGCAAGTCTGAAATTGTGATTTCGGAGCCGCAATGGTTGTGGGCCCACGGCTAGCTATATCCCTGAACCATTGAGGTTCACACAAGTACTGGATTCATGATTCCCGCACGAAAATTGAGCTCAATGTGTTGAGCACTTGAGGAAGATTTTAGGGAGTGCGACTTCCTAAAAGTCAACAGGGGTCAAATTGCGATTTCCCACTATTGAAGGGCGAAACTGTCATTTTGGACTAGGTATCTGAAAAATTGTTTTTCGCATCATAACGTTCAGTTTTGGAAACTGAGTCGATCGGTCCGATCTGATCGTCGATCGGAGTTATGATGAAACCGTGGTGAATTAAACGAGCCTAATGTTCATATGGACCTGGGTTTGACCCAAGTCCATTGGGCCGGTTCAAGCCCATCTACCATCTTTATTAATTAAGTTGGTTAGGGCTTAAACAATCACTACAACATAACAACTAACCCTAGCCTCCAAGACCTAAGTCTCGGCCGCCCCTCCACCTCTCCTCCCTCACGGCCACGCGCCGCCGTCCGCGCCACCACGCGCCGCCGCCCCGTGATCGGACTTGCTCCGATCGTCGTGCTGTGGAGATTCCGTCCGTGATAAAATCCATCAAGTCTTCTAGTGTAGATTTACGGAGGAAGATTGATTCCGGTCATGGACCTGATTGGAGGATCTACCGCCGCTTACCGAGAAGAGCCAGTTTTTCCCTGTGAATTTCTGGTTGGAGCCAGGCGCCTAGACGCCAGCAAGGTAACAAATCTATGAACACCCTATGAATGTTTGTAGATTTACATTGATGTATTGAACGCTTTCCGGGGTTTTTTGATTTCCGCTGCGCCCCCGGGAAACGGGATCCGGATCCGCCACCGTATGTCAACAGTCGGCGTCCGTCAAACCCATGAAATCATAGATAGTCTCCATGGACCGGATCCACTCCTCAGCAACGAGCGGATCTGTAGTTCCAGAAAACTCCTTAGGTCCCTGCTTGCGGAACCTCTCTGCGACGTCCTCCTCGTGCGACTTCCCGCCGGATCGCTCCGTCGGGGCATACTAATACACCAAAACCTTATAACGTAAATCTAAGTGCATGACTAGGCGTCTAACCCTTAAAATCTAAGGTAAAACTAAGGCAAAACTAAACATACAACATACAAACATAAACATAAATCATAAAATAAAACTCACAGACTGGCAGTGCGACCTCCGAGCTCCACGCAGCAGGCTAGTACCCCACCAGAACCACCGCTCTGATACCAAGTTGAAACATACTAAACCTATAAATTTTTTTTTTGAAAGCCGACGTGGAATAACATTTAATGAAAGCGATAAATAAAACCATAACTTAAGCATTAAAAAAATACACCTCAACATGCGATAAAACGACTGCAAAAATCCTTAATCCACGTCTCAAAAGCTAATCATAAAAATCAGAGTACTCAAAAACTGTTTGCGGAAAAACTGAACATATTTAAAAGTAGGTAACATGAAATAACTAGGCGGTCAAGGGGTAACAGCCGCAGCGGAGCATCATACGTCCTCACCGCCGGTCGGAGTAATATCATCAACATTATCATGCTCACCTGCACCATATAAACCTAGTGAGTCTAAAGGCCCAGCATGCTATATCCGCTAATAACAAGGTACATATAGTAAAACCACATACAAGAACATAAGTGTATAAACATAATTTTCATGACATGCGTGCATTAAAAGGCCTTAAAACGTTAAATCATGCTGTAGTCGTACATAAATCATCATAAAATATATGTTAAGGCATAGCATAATACATAACATAAACTTAAAGGAACATGCGAGTCGTATCCATGAAGTGAGAGCCGTTAAATTCGATTGATCAATCTATAAACCAACGTACGTGGCGGTGTGGTTCACCCGACCTTACCTCGGGATCCCTATATGTCATACCTCTATGCTTTCCACTTCACCATGTTGTGATCACATGGATCCATAGGCTCATAATCGTTATACATTAACAGGGGATCCCCAGGCCCGGATACCCGGCTAACTCCCATCATACTTTGCCCCACAACACTTCAATTTCTCAAAATATTTTCATTCATGCCTTAACATTCTTTAAACTTTCATGATGCATGCGTTTCATAAAAATCATGCGACTTAAAATCTTGGCCCATCAATATATTCAAATTTTCTTAAAACATTATATACTTAAATACATAGCATGATACAGATATCATTAAAAGTATATTCATGGGCCTATGCATTATTTTCTTCGGCCCGATCAAGGACTGGCTCAAGTGACAGGCCCACTACTCTAAGCCCAAATCCTCAACTCAAACTTAGAACAATCCTAAGCCCAACTCATCTTGGCCCAACAACTAAGGATGACCATCTTTAAAATCTATTAAAGGACTCGGCCCAATATCGTTTAAAAGGCTTAAAATTTCATTAAAATAAATATTGGCCCAAAATCTCCAAATTTGGCTAAAAACCCAATTTAATTAAAAATTCCAGCAACTTAACATAAAATTTAACTTAAAATCGTTGACCCAAAAAATAATTTTGACTCGAACAAATTTTAACTTAAAAGTTGACTTGACCCGGTAAAAACGGCCCGGACTTTAAAAATAAAATAACCCGACCCAAAATAAAATAATTCGGACCCGACTTAAAATATTCGACTTGAGACTCGATGAACCGCCTCGATCCACTTGAACCAGCCGGTTCAACCAAACCAAACCGGCCCAAAACCCTAACTCAACCAAAACACACACTGCACACACACTGAACGGTGTGCGACAGACCCGCCGCCGACAAACAGTTCGTACGCCCTGCTCCGGCTACCACTGGCCGGAGCCCCGCCGCCTGGACCACCCCCAGGTCCAGGCGGTCCTAACCTGACCGGCCTTGGTCCCAGCCATGGCCGCTACTGGCCGCACGAAGGTTGAGAAACTGACTCACGAAACACGCACAAACACGCACAAACACACACTGCACGGTGTGCGACATCAAGCCATTGGTTCGACCACAATTCCACCACTTCGGACCACGACAAGCCACTCCTAGGACCACCATGAACCACTTAACCCTGAGCCAAGACCCCTCAAGCAGCCCATGAACCGAAGCCATGCAAAAAGGATCAAAACCGTGAGGTGCACATATGAGTACATGCATGATCATGAACATAAACCTTGAGATCTGAAACATTCACATAAAATTCATGCATAATCTTTGTAAAAACAGTATATTATGATTTATATGGTGAGAAAAGAAAGAATATAACATGCCTTGGTTGGTAGAGAAGCAAAAATACGTGATACCGGGGCGGAGGACAATGGAGACGACCACACCTTGAGTTTCAATGGAGAAACTTGCAATTTTAGGCCACCAAGGAGAGTATGGAGTCTGAATTTGGCTGATGAGAGGAGGGCTAGGGCAAATTTTCGAGTTTAGGTGGAGGGTGTGTGAAAAAATGGGCTAAAAAGCCCTTCCACCTTGTTTTATTTAAAAAAATATAAGCCCATCATTATACTAGCCCATATCCTAATTAAAAAGGCTTAAAAACATTTGAATATCAGCCCCCAAGCCTTTAATTTTTGTAACATAAGGCCTCTCAATTTTAAAAGTGTCATAAAAATCATAAAAATGGCCCGTATAGGCGAAAAACGGGTCCTCCTCGGTAACAGTGCATAAAATCTCATTTTCTTGGAAATTGTGCATAAAATAAAATATTTTGCTTTAAAATATGTCTAAGTGCTAAAACATTAAAATATTTTTGATTTGGTCGACTCCGGACTCGTCCCCGCTTACCGGTCTCAAACCGTACCGTAAAGCGATAAGCACACGTAAAGCATAAAATCATCACATAAACACATAAATGACATGCAAATCATATAATCATAAGATTTTCCTCCTAGTCATGCATTCAATTCACATAATTAGGATTTCCGGGCGTTACATTGCTCTAGGTATGGGTACTTGCACTTAATGAAGCACAAGTCTGAATCCTTTGAAAGGTTCAAAGAATTCAAGGCTGAAGTAGAAAATCAGTTAGGGAAAAGTATTAAAGCACTCCGATCCGATCGAGGTGGTGAATACTTGAGTGCTGAATTTCAAGACTATCTTAAAGATAATGGGATTCTCTCGCAGTGGACCCCTCCGACCACACCATAGCTCAATGATGTAGCGGAGCGTCGTAATCGAACCTTGATGGACATGGTTCGATCTATGATGAGCTTCACTGAACTTCCTACCTCGTTTTGGGGCTATGCGTTCGAAACGGCGGTAATGTTGTTGAACAATGTCCACACCAAGGCAGGGGATAAGACTCCATATGAGATATGGATGGGCAAGCCGCCCAAACACTCATTCATGAGGATTTGGGGATGTCCTGCTTACGTGAAGCAGACAGTGGGAGATAAGCTGGATACTAGATCCATCTTATGTTACTTCATTGGGTATCCAAAGAATTCCATTGGATACTAATTCTACTATCCCAACGAAACAAAAGTGTTTGTTTCTAGAAATGCCATCTTTTTGGAAAGGGAGTTTCTACTTGATAGAAAGGGCAAAATAGTAGAACTCGAAGAAGTTCGAGAACCAACTGAAGTACCAAGTGAGTCTCCCGCGCCTCAAGAGCCAGTACCAGAAATGGTCGCACCTAGGAAGGGTTCCTAGGGCTCCTGAAAGATACGGTTGTTAGAGTAGATACCCAACTAGCCAACTTGTGGCGTGTGGGTTTTATAGACTCTTGTATGTAACGATCTTTATATATGATATACGCATTTTCTTTATGGCATTCTTTATTTTCATTATGATTATAATGTTAACAATTGTGTTGGATAAAGACCTAGAATGCACCATAGTGTATGTTAGATGTGATAGTTGATGTGATGGCTATCATGAAACACATCTAATAGTCACTGTGTATTCTGAACACGTTCCTAGTCTATTGGGCCGTCAAAATGAGGATAAGGCCGCCCGAGCTTGAGACTAGCATCTGCGATGTGAAGTACCATGTTTCATTGGTAGGGAGCATTGTGATGTTCTGAGCATGCAGATGGATAGTGACCTTGTGATCTATCGAACTAACCTCGTTCGGACATTCCAAGTGGTTACCATTTATCGAGTGGATAAGTCCGAGGTCTTGGTTGTACTGATTAGTCCTCACTACTCGAAACGTCATTGAGACTCTACATGATAGGTGCCTCACTTTGACCCGTTTACCGACTCACTTGGGGTCATTAGGTGGTGGGATTGGATGAGGTCCCGATGCATGTAGGAGTCGATGCTTCGTTGTCGAGGATTCACCGCTCGCCTTTATGCGTGGATATCCTATGTTATCTGAGGAGATAATAGTGTGATAAATCTCTGGCCAGAGTACTGGATGTGTTTTAGGTAAATGGGTTTGCCTAGTAACACTCGCGATGCCACTATTCGATCTTCAAGATGTATGCATAGTTATCGGATCTCTAGCGACTCTCGATTTACCAATGGTCGTTGATCTGATCGGGATATATGTGTTGAAAGGACCGTACTGTATGCTAACCACGACCGACTGGTTCTTGCAGGCACTATCAGTGATACCTAGGGGATCATGGGGCGATGTTGCTAGGCGCTTTACCATAATCCGATGGGCAAATCCGAAATTGTGATTTCGGTGTCACAATGGTTGTGGGGCCCACGGCTAGCTGTATCCCTGAACCATTGAGGGTCACACAAGTAATGGATTCACGATTCCCGCACGGAAACTGAGCTCAATGTGTTGAGCATAGGAGGAGGAATTTAGGGAGTGCGACTTCCTAAAAGTCAACAGGGGTCAAATTGCGATTTCCCAAAGTTGAGGGGCTAAACTGTAATTTTGGACTAGGTGGTCTGAAAAATTGTTTTCACATCATAATAATCAGTTTTGGAAACTAAGTCGATCGGTCCGATCTGATTGTCGATCGGGATTATGATGAAACCACGGCGAATTAAATGAACCGAATGTTCATATGGACCTGGGTTTGACCCAAGTCCATTGGGCCGGTTCAAGCCCATGTACCATCTTTAATTAGTAGAGTTGGTCTAGGGCTAGAACACAACTTACAATCTCATACCCTAGTCTCAATAGCCGCCGCCCCTCCTCTCCATAAGCCTCGCCGCCGTCGGCCTCCAAGCGCCGCCGCCGCCCGCCGTCGGTGACTTCGTGATCGGACTTGTTCCGATCGGCATGACGAGGAGATTCCGTTCGTACCAAATTCGTCAGGCCTTCTAGTGCAGGCTGACGAAGGAGTCTTGCTTCCGGTCGTGGACCTGATTAGGAGGATCTACCGCCGCCTACATTTCAAGAGCCAGAATTTCCTGTGAATCTGGTTGGAGCCAGGCGCCTAGACGCCAGCAAGGTAACGATTCAAACATCCTATGCATGTTTATCGTTGATTATTTGATATGTATTGTACGTTTCCGGGGCAAAAATTTTAACTTCCGCTGCGCCCCCGGGAAACGGGATCCGAATCCGCCACTTTCGCCAACAAGTGGTATCAGAGCACAGGCTCGGTCCTTCAATACATTTTATGCCTGAATTGTATCGATTTCAATTATTTCAGAATCAACAAAACAAAATTTTTTTTTTTCTGGACAGCCCAGCGCCGCCGCACGCGGCGGCCAATCGCGCTCTACACCATGCGCGCTGGCCGCGCATGGTGGTCGGCCGGTGCCTGCTGCCTCGTGCCTGGTTGCACGACGGCTGGGCGCAACGTGCGCAATCTGTGCGCCATGCTTGGCGCACGGTGGTGGCTGGAAGATGCCGCGCATGGCGCGGCCAGCGTGCGGCCGTGCGCCGCATTGGCGGCGGCCGCCGCCGTTCGGCCGCCGTCCGGCGATCCTCGTGGCGATGCGATGGCTGTTATGTCTTATAGGTTTTGTTTCGGGCCTGTCCCGGGCAGCCCATGAAGTTTTCGGGCCAATATTCGATATTGGGCCGATTTTGGTCGGACCAAAACTGATTTTGAAATTTTTGAGATTTTGGGCCTAAAATTGTTTTAAGCCCAATTTGATGCAATTAAAATTAACAAAATGTGATTTTAATTATAGGATATGATTTTATAATTAAAATATGATTTTGTTGATAAAATATGATTTTGTCGACAAAATGCGATTTTATTTATAAAATATGATTTTATAATTAAAATATGATTTTGTAGAAAATTGTCAAATATGATTTGATTATTTAATTTATGTCAATTAATTAGATTGATTGCATGTTTGGGATGATCGAGAGCCGTGCCCAATGTGTTAGGTGTATGCTCTAGGTTTTGCGATTTTTGTTGTATATATATTGTTGATATAGTTTATAAAGTGGGTCTGTTTGTGGCCCGTTCCCAACCCTACAAATTTGTATCCCAATGTGTCATGGAAATTTAAATGTAAATTACTAGATTTAGTGGGAGGACATTTGAAAACGGTGGAGATGACGATCAAAGATATTGAAGACCGAAGATCTGTAAAACCGGAAGAAATTGTAATAGGATTGCATTGCATATTACATTTCACCTAGGACTGGGCCCATGTCCGTGATTGGCAACCACGGACCGCATAGCTCTCGCGATCGATCATCCCAAAGTTTATTTATATATATGCGATATATATGTTAGTTGAATCCGCATGTTTTAAATTGTGATTTAAAATATTATTGAGACCAAATTTTCAAAATTAAAATCCCTCGTTTTAAATACGATTTAAAACTGATATCAAGATTAAAGTTTATTCGATAAACTAAGGGAATTTAAATCTGTTTAAATTTTTCCTACCTTCCATCAACAATGGGTGTACGTCGATGCTACCCGCATACATGGCCCGCTCATTATTGAGGGGGTTATGTATGCCGGAAAGCTGTACACGCCATTGACACCTGTTGTGAGTTGGTTGGAACTCCCTTTAACGTTGGCTCATATTATTGGGGATGTTAAGGGGACCGTCCTTCACAACTTGACATTGATGGGTCATCTTGACACGTGATAGTAATCGGCGTCATATTATTGGGCCCTTACTGGTCGTGAGGTAAATACATGGAGGTTGCACCGTTTGCAATTGGGCTTTACCTTTTGAGGGTCATGGTTGGCTGATATTATTCGGGACCATGATCGCTTGATTGGGCTCTGTGTACCCACAAAGGAAACCTGCTTTCTCGATTTCATTAGAGGGTGGTGAAATCGTTAAAATAGTGGGAGGGTAATTCATAAAACTAAATGACCTTGTTTTATGTCTTAGCGTTTTTCATATATAGTTAGTAATGCATGTCTGTTTTTCTTTTCAGTATAAACTGCTTATAAAATGTCTTCGATCAAAAATCCACTTTCTGCTATACTAGATAGCAACAAGTTCACTGGTCTGAACTACCAAGATTGGCTTCGAAACCTCAATATTGTATTGGCTTCGGAGAAACTTCTCTACACGTTAGTGAAGAGCCCTCCGAAGGAAGCCCCTGACGACGTTAGCCCTGAGGAGCTGACTACGCTTAACAAATGGTGGGATGACGAGCTTAAGACTCGATGCTATATGATGGCATCGATGTCAAACAAAATGCAATGGTGCTTCGAGAAGACGGTGTATGCTGCTGACATACATCTTCATCTCAAAGAGCTGTATGGGGAGAACTCTCGACATGAGAGGTTCACCACTGTCAAGGAGCTTATGACAAGCCGCATGCGCGATGGGACTTCGGTCCGCGAGCATGGGGTTCGTATGATTGGGCTCATTGAAAAGTTGGTGGGCCTTGATATCACACTTCCACATGAGCTGTCTGTGGATTTGCTTCTCCTCTCACTACCCACTGCATTCGACCCCTTTGTGGTCAAATTCAACATGAACAAGCTGGAAGCCACCCTCGAAGAGGTGGT
>KV010246.1:12796-36960 GCA_001598015.1 Dorcoceras hygrometricum | reverse complement strand
AAACATCATTTTCGAACCCATCTTTCTTTCCTTTTCATGTCTAAATCATCTCGAACATGAACTTTAAACATAACTTAAACATACAGGCAAACAGATCCATCAAAACACAATATACGCTTCAAATGGTGTAGAAAAAGATCAGCTTTTACGTGCCTTAATTGAAGCTTTGCAACAACAGCAAATTCCTGCAAATCCTCCCTTTGAGCAACGCACGAACTTTTCTGAATTTTCTTTGAAGAACACTTTAAAACTTTTCTTTGCAAATGATGAAAGTCTTTCTTTGAAAACAGGTTTTTATATGAAAGGGATTAGTGGCAAGCTACTTGAGAAATCAAGCATGACACACCTTCAAGATTTAGTAAAATTTCCCTCATATCATTTTAATTTGTAGAACACCAAACCTTCTCTTAAAGAAATCATTTCACCTCCTTAAAACATCTTTTAATTGTTTTAGAACCAGCTCGTGCATCGCTACTTGGAGTCACCTGCTGGAATCAGCCGCAGCGCAATCTTACCTGCTGAAATGAACAATTCAGCAGATACATGATATTTAAAATTGCCAAAATGGCCCATATGATTTATGAAATGCATAAATATGGTCCTAAGGATTTTGGGGCGTTACAACTTATGTGATAATGGCTATGCAAATGTAAGGGGTTTCTTGACGCCATACAGACGAGTACGATATCATAGAGATGCATGGGGGCATCGTGCATGTGGACCACAAGATCATAAGGAATTATTCAACTGGAGACACGCACAGGCTAGGAAGACAATTAAAAGAGCATTTGGTTTGCTTAAAAAAAGATGGGCCATTTTTCCAAGTCCATCTTTCTACCCTTTACGAGTTCAAAACCAAAGAATACTAGTTTGCATCTTATTACATAATTTTATCAGATCTCAAATGTCAGAATCCGTTCATGCTAATCTCGTCAGGACTTCTAGTGCAGTCTGACGAAGGAGTCTCGGATCTGATCGTGGACCGGATTGGCGTATCTACCGCAATCTACCGAGAAGAGCCGGGTTCTTGAAACACCGGTTGGAGCCAGGCACAAGTGCCAGCGAGGTAACACGCTAAACATCGTATGAATGTCATAGCATGTAGATTGAAAATTTTTCGTATTGATCGCCTCCCGGTTCTATATTTTTGTTCTTCCGCTGCCTGACCGGGGGGCGGATCCGGATCCCCAACACCAGCTGGAATGAACAGTACTTGAAAAATGAATAAAGCAACTGCTGAATTATCACTATGGAATGCATCTGCTGATGAACAGTGCATCTGCTGATTTTATGTAGACAAAGCAACTGCTGGATTCTAACTAAGGAAAATACAGCTGCTGAATTTAAAATCACAATGCAGCTGCTGATTCCTAATCAAAGAAAACAACTGCTGATATTAATAAAGAAAGACGCATCTGCTAATGAACAGTGCATCTGCTGGAATTTACGAAGACGCTTGTAATATCTAAACAATGATTTCGCTACCAGCCGTCGCTTATTAAACCAGACTTTATACTGATTCAACTAACAACTACTGATTACAAAATCATCAAATTTCGACATTACAACTACAGGAAGAACATTCATAAACGCTAAAACCATACAGCTGCTGAATCTTAACAAGTAGATACAGCTGCTGGATACATAACTCAACATTTGTAATATTAAAACAACAACGATACCATCAGCTGTTGCCTATCAAACCATACCAATGATTCAACCAGCAACTACCAATTACACAGTTATCAAATTCTAATATTACAGCTACTGCAAGAAGAACTTTCATAAACATTTCTGGAAATAAATTCAAATCCTCAATACATATAAAACTTCATAAACTTTCTGAAAAACATACTGGAAGCATTATAAACATCAAAACATCATTTCAAACATGAACTTTCAATATATCAATAACATACAGGCAAGCAGATCCATTAAAACACAATATATGCTTCAAATGGTGTAGAAAACTTTGAAAACAGGTTTTTATATGAAAGGGATTAGTGGCAAGCTACTTGAGAAATCAAGCATGACACTCCTTCAAAATTTAGTAAAAATCCCCTCATATCATTTTAATTTGTAAAACACCAAACCTTCTTTTAAAGAAATCATTTCACCTCCTTAAAACATTTTTCAATTGCTTTAAAATCAGCTCGTGCATCGCTACTTGGAGTTACCTGTTGAAATCAGCCGCAGCGCAATCTTACCTGCTGGAATGAATAATTCAGCAGATACATGATATTTAAAATTGCCAAAATGGCCCATATGATTTATGAAATGCATAAATATGGTCCTAAGGATTTTGGGGCGTTACAACTTATGTGATAATGGCTATGCAAATGTAAGGGGTTTCTTGACGCCATACAGACGAGTACGATATCATAGAGATGCATGGGGGCATCGTGCATGTGGACCACAAGATCATAAGGAATTATTCAACTGGAGACACGCACAGGCTAGGAAGACAATTAAAAGAGCATTTGGTTTGCTTAAAAAAAGATGGGCCATTTTTCCAAGTCCATCTTTCTACCCTTTACGAGTTCAAAACCAAAGAATACTAGTTTGCATCTTATTACATAATTTTATCAGATCTCAAATGTCGGAAGATCCCATGGAAGAAGTTGGTGAAGATGTTTACAGCCCGTCTCAATAAACAGGGCATGATTTCATATGCACTTTGGAGGCGTCCATGGGATGGGATTGTTGGAGAGACGAGTTGGCTTTATCGATATGGAACGTGAATAATTAAATATCTTCAGTTGTAACATGTTACATTGCGTTTTTTATGTTTAAATAAATGTCTTTGGAATGAGAATATGTGTGTACGTTGAATTATATGTTGAGCCTTTATGTTTGGAATGCAATTAAGTGTGTTTATGATTCAATTATTACGAAGCAGACTTGCTTACATAACCTGAATATGTTCAGCACACTCATGTACACTGATATATAACAGCGTAGTTGACTTGCATTTCAGGTGTTCTGAATTTGCAGACAAACTTCGAGATGGAAAGAGGAGACACCTGTGGGAATGCAATAGGTCGAATGAAACAAGACACAGCGAACATGGACTGCACGTGAAGAGGACGTACTCATTGCATCACTAAAAGATGTCGTAACAAAGGGGTGGAAAAGCGAGAATGGATTTAAAGCCGGGTATTTAACTTTGTTAGAGTCGGAAATGCATGCAGTCATTCCTGGTACTGATTTACGTGGAAATCCGCACATCAACTCTAAGGTGCATGTCTGGAAGAAATATATGGTACATTAGTTACATTATTGGGCAAAAGCGGTGTGGGGTGGAATGATACCGACAATACTGTTGAAGCAACTGATGAGACATGGGATACAATTCTCAAGGTTAATCTGACCTCACATTTACAATTGTCTCTCACTATGCAATTTTTAATTGAATGTTGTAAACGCAGACGGACTCTAGCTTCCGAAGCATGCGACACAAGCAATGGACGCATTTTCCTGATTGGTGCGAGATCTTTGGAAACGATCGTGCAACGGGCGAGCACTCCCAGACTTTAATGCTTTGAAAGATGTTCTCAAACTCCATGATGATGTACCTGATGAAATCCAGTTTGCCGATGCTTTCGCATTTAATGTTTCCCATGGTGAGGATGATTCAATCTCAGAAACACATACAGCCTCACCTAAACCGAATGTTGCAACAACTTCGAAGAAGCGTAAAAGGAAGCAAGTGAACGAGGTGGATGAGGCTATAGTCGCAGCCATCAACAACCTTGCAGATATAACCAAAGTCACAATGAACGATTTTGTGAAGCAACTTGCAGTTCCAGACAATTTATCAAATACACAGGACGTGGTTCTGGATGCATTGCGAGAGATGAATGATCTATCTGATGAGGAACAGGTTATTGCAGCGCAATTGTTATTCAACAACCACAACAACTTGGCCTTATTTAAGCGTTTAAATGACAAAGGAAAACTAACTTTGGTTAAAAGGTTACTTCGTGGTGATTGAATATCACTAAATAGTGCCTGATGCCTATGTTTCTGGAGTACTATATGTTGATTCTTGTAATTGGTGCAACATTAACCGACTGTGTTGATAGTGTGGGCCGTTTTGTAGTTAAATATTTTGTAAAGTGCTGGATTACAAGAATGTTTTTGTACTATGTATTGCTGTGTTATCTTATTTATGCAATTCTACATTTTGCTGATTTATCTAACTTATGCAATATCATACTGTAAGTTATACAATGCATTACTATATTTTGCTGTTGATTATATTAGTGTCTGATGCATCCAATTAAAATAATTGGAGGACAGCCGTTCTGAGTTTGCGTTCATCTGTTGCAATTGAAGAAGCTTGAATCTGAGTTGTTTTTATGTTGGTTCTGAGTTTATGTTCTCAAAGAAAGAGTTGCAGTGTAGTTAAATGCATCTGGTAGTTACCGTTTCATTATAATGACAGAGCTGGAAGAAGAAAGTGCTACAGTATATTAATGCATCGCTGTGTTACAGATAGATGTTGTCATTCTTATTTTGCCTTCGTTTTTGTGTTAGTAGCGTACTTTGTTGTAATGAATTTCGTATTGATCAATGTGTAAAACATTTGAATGACAAGTTTGTTGTTCAAAAATTTAGTTACTGTGACTGTTTCATCATTTTGTTTGTCACTTTCAACAGCTTGTGGTGTTACACATGTTGCACTTTGTTTATCTGCAATTACAACGTTGTAATTGAAATGAAACTATCAATCAGCGTTGAGTCTCGTTTCACTTTTCACTCCTTCTCAGTTGTTCTAAGAGCCTATCTTATTCTGCTGATTGCTGCCTGATATAGCAGAACGTAGTGATATATTTGCCTTCATACTACCCTGTAATGTGTTTTGTGTATTTAAGTTTTGTACAAAATTCTGGTTGAACTTACCTACGTAGCATAGTTTTGTTGAGTTGTTTGTTTGATCCATCGTAATTTCTTGTTTCCAGTCTTCGGATTCTGGACAAAGTTATACCATAAAAACTAGCTGTTGGCCGTCTTAAACAACAGAAATTCATGTGGGTTTGAAGTTGTATTGTTTGTCTGCTGATTTGGGGCTTTTCTTACGTAGGTTTACAATCTGTGATCCTTATGTGTTTTCTTTCACCGGGTTTCAGATGATTATCTGTGTTTTGTAGTACAGTGAAACAGAATGTCGAGTTTACTTGTGCAGCCAGATATAGAAGTTGGTTTGGTAGCTAAAATTCTAGCTGAGCAACCTCATGGGTGTATAAAAATACAACTCTTGCTTTTGGGGTCACTGTATCAACCTGTATTTTTTTGGTTTCAGGTTACTCAATGATAATTAATGAAGATGTATCTAACTTCTGATTCTGGGAAACCTTTGATGAGTGTATAATTGAAATAATCTCAAACTTATTTTCAATGATTTAAAAGGGAACTGGGGACATAGACTGACTATTGATGTACATTTTGGTGAACTTAATACAAATTATACATGGAGAAGATCAGTAATTCCTGCATTTCAAAAAATTTTGAGTTGACAGAAACTGATAAAAACAAGTGACAAAGAAACACAATGGCTTAAAACATTAACACATTCCATTTGCTTAAAACATCACATGTTACATTTGATTAGAACAGCACATTTCACTGCACAGGTACCACCTACGGTACACAGAAACACCATGGCTACACATTGCCTATTTTCCTAACCCATGCTCCACAAAATGACACTTTTACATATGATTCACATTACCAAAATTACAACTGATAGGGTATGCCTTCCCTGGAATGTTGCAACAACAATCTTAGCTGGAAGAATCATCTGAGATGTCGATGATAATGATATCTGATGGTCCACACCTCTTTCGTCCGTCAACGTTGTTGACCTTGCCAGTAAGGATTTCCATTTCTGTTGTCTTCAAAGGATTTTTGGTGTCATCGGAGAACTTCATCCTCTTTGCATTCTGCATGCGCACGGGTGAATGCAGAGCCATTGTTCCCAACTTGTTCTTTCCACCACACGACTTTGCTTCAACGTTGTGCCGTTCCTCGTCGTCGGAGGACAAATCAATTAGAGGGACAACATATTTGCTTGTAACGGTTTCTTCGGAATCCCTTTTCGAAGCCACATACATTTTAATGAACCTATTGAAGATACAATTTACCAAAAATAAAAAACAGAACCGTGGGTTCTAAAAACAGCCTCTTGCAAGGCTATTTAAACTGCTGGGAGGGCTAACTTGTTACCACCAATTGGTAATAAATAGAGGTCAATCAATCATGTCTAATTAAGCTACAAAATAAAGGATTGACTAGCTGTACCTCATTAAGATAAACCTGCAACAACAACAGCCCTCATTTATAACTGTATACTACTTGTGCATAACATTGTACTGTATAGAAAAATGTAATGCGATTTTACTGCACAGTTCAAACTACATTGTTACGAAAATAACTGTTGCACATACTGTTGTGTACCTGTAGCTCGTTTACTGTGTGTTACTGCATCTCCTGAATATGCATAGATGAACAATGACAGATTACTGCCTAGTTAAATGTAGATGCACGGGAAAAAATCTAATCGATACAAAATAAATGGATGTCTACCTCATTAAAATAAAAATGCAACAAAATTCCAGCTCAATTTATAACAAAATACTACTTTTGCAGAACATTACACATAATAGAAAAATCATATCAGACTTTACTGCACAGATTAAACCAAGTTCACATCCAAAAAACTGATGTGTATAGTGTTGTGTACCTGTAGCTCGTTAACCGTGTGTTACTGCATCTCATGCATATGCATAGAAAAATAATGACAGATTACTGCAAGTGTAATTCATATGCACAGAATTAACTCTAATTCATTACCAAAATAAATGGTTGACTACCGTGTTTCACGAAGCACACTTCTGAAGATAATGCCTCTGAAATTGAATAGAAATGATACTACGGCATGACTAGGAAAAGAACAATTGGTTTCCTCAACATTTATAAATTTTAGACAAAACACACCTACATTCAAGACGATCGCAGTTCACATTAATCAATTTGTGGTAACCTATACCTCCATAACTTCAATTGTTGCTGCAATTCAAGTACTGACTCCACAGAACCTTAAACCGAACAAATAAGGTCAACCAGGTTTGATGACTTGTTGCTCTCATTCTCTGCAAAAAAAACAACAAAGTTAGAGTCACGTGCAATGACAGTAATTATTGGATAAGGAAGGGATTACATATGCCAGTTCGTTACCTCTTGTTGTAATATTCACTTGTCAAACAGATGGTTGAGTACAGTTATCCTATGCTGGATGAACTACATATTTTTTCTAATTAAGACAAACATGTTAGGGATTAACACAAATTTGGATTTCGCAACGACACAAACAGTTACAACATCAGCGTGTAGTTATAAATAATACATTGGTTCGTGAATAGATCATTACAACTCAAAACATTGCACTAAAACACAAACTTCTCTCCGCATTCTACTCTTCATCACTAACTTGCATATCATCAAGTATTTCTCCTATCTCCTTTACTACCTTCTCCATTCTGGCAGCATGGTTGTGAATCTCAACTGCTAAATCTCGTAAGACCTTTACCAACTTTTGTGAATTCTTTGCTCGATGGGGTCTTGATGTAGAAGTCATACCTGATTTTCCACAGTCACATTTTTCTCGGAAACTTGTCGCATCCGGTTCTTCCACGAATGAACGAAAAACTTCTTCTGCTTCTTTATTGGTTTCATACCCTTTATAACATGCTCCACGGAAACCACATACTTGTTTGCTAGCTTCAGACCATTTGTCGTACAGACCGGGTTCTCGTCCAATAAAGACTACGCATGATTTCGGCTGATATGCACCAAATTTATTGTTATTCAGAGACATATCATCAAAACATATCACAAAACCAATTTCTTTCACAATTGTACTGAACATTGACAGGAAGCGTACCTTAAGCCTTTCGATATTACACATACATATTAGTAAATTTAGTTCGGGTCAAATTTCAGACAGTAACATACATGGTATATGGTAAAAACAGTTACAGGGTTTCAAAGACAGGTACGCATTACTATCGGAAAAATGTAACACAACATGTTTCTACTCACATATAAGCTTTCACAAAACAAATGGAAAAGACAAGGTACTAAATACACCATTGTGGCCTGGGTGTGAGGGGTAATAACACGATGATTATGCCACGATCGTTGTGTCACGGTGCAACTTCTGAGCACACTTCCAATCTGAAACGATAATGTAAGCATAACACATTCGACGTAGACAAGACATACCTATATGTGGAGGGATAATCATTTGTTGTCCAACATGATAGTTGTCATGATAATTATTGGTTTACAAAATTACATAAAAACGCTCAACATGACTCTCTGTACTAATGAGCTTCGTTCCCAAATCAAGAGAAGCTAATTCAAAGGCTTCTTTCAAAACTCATCAGAAGCAGGAGTTCTCTTTGTCACAAAAATCAAGAGAAGCTAATTCATAGGCTTCTTTCGAAAATCATCAGAAGCATGAGTTCTCTTTGACACAGGAATGCTGCAGAATTGGAACCCCCTCTGTGATTAATTACTACTTCATATTAAAGTAATGTAACTAATAATTACTTGCCTCAGTCGTACAATTTTCTACTAACAGTGCATGAGTAAGGCTTCAATTAAATCAAAGAAGTTAGCACCGCACAAACTGCATTTTTTACATCTTTGCAACAGCCCGGGTACATCAGTTATCTGCTCAATTTTTTTATGTAAATAGACTCCACATACATAATAAACTTGGAAGCACATTACAAGTTTATACGAAGAAGGCTTCGAAAATGGCTTCGAAAATGGCAGATAAACAGAATCCAGAACCATATAAGAGTGGATATGTTAACATCGGTATTACAGTAGTGTGTGAATATCATGATATTGGAAAAGGGGAAAACGAATCAGAAGGATAAAACATGTGAACAAAATTGAACATAACATACACCTGTCCACTCCGCCATATTCGAACTGAAGTAAACAAAATCAAACCTCAAAACGAAATCGTCGAAAGCCCTCTCAACTCAGGTACACCGTTTCCATGGGGACGACACTGAACAGTATCTGCCTTTCACTGTACTCAATTAGGTCTTCTTGTTCTTCAGCTGACAACTTCACCCGCGGAGGAGAATCGCGTAAGAAAATTGAGAAAGTTTGTGGTCGCTGGATTGAGATTTGTACATTGTAATGCTTATTATTTAAGTAAAGGGTATTATGGTAAAAGACCTACTGCTACAGTTTTTAATCCTTCAACTTAAAACCGAACCAAACAGAAGTACCTAAATTCCAAATATTAATAATCACTCTCTTTTCTCAACATTATCCTTCAAACTAATTATACATTATCAATCACATCCTTTGTACCAAGCGGACCCTAAGGAGTTTAAAGAAGAATTCCCGTTGATTCGATTATTGTGTTGAGCATATTTCTTACTGAAATATTGTGGGATGTGCTCTAAGATCGGCCTAATCATCACATTCGAATCCCTAACTATCCACACATATCTTTCGATTTAAAAATTATATAGTCAAGGAGCCTATAACCTATATAGAGCATTTTAATAAGTTAACTCTAAAAAAAAAATGGCAAATGATCAATTCAACTGCCTATTCAATCATGTCCCTAAAGCTAAGATAAGTGGAGTTTTCTACAAAACCAGACCATTTTTGTATTACATTTACTCGTTTTTACTTTGATATTTTTAGTTCGGGTGTTTATTTTGAAAAAGAATAAATAATTGCTGATAATTTCCTAATCACATATATCAATTCAACAAAAAATTATAAATTGTGTTTAATTTAATAACATTGTCATGTTCTACTTACCGCACTATACAATTGATTGCGGTTTGGCTAAGGTTTCCATAAGGAAAAATCGTGCACTTTTTTTTTTTGGGTAAAATATCATTTTCACGTATCTTAGTGGCAAAAACTATGGAGTATTAAAAAAAAATATTCTATCACATCTCACTATTTGTAGTATTATTTTTGCCAATTACAGCAAGCATATTCTATTTTACCTAATGCCATATTTGTCTTTACTGCGTGCCAGGGATTAAATAACTTGGATGTTTGGATAGGATAATTTAAATTTCAAGGATGGGAAAAAAAGTATTATTAGTAGATCAATCAATTAAATAATTATCTTATTCCAATTTCATACGGTTGTTTGGATGCTTGGCTCGAGGAAATCAGACAAGATTCATGACATGTCAGAATTAATACACTTAAAAATGTTTGTTCTATATACGTGTGATCAAGATTTAATTTGACTATATTGATACATATATTTTTAGGATCCTAGCTACATATCTAAATCAACTTTGAGCATTATATTATGTAATAATATAATGTTGATTACCATGTTTAAATTAAAGTTCTAACAGGTAAAATAATAATGTTTTATCTTAAGTCTTAACATGAATGATGATGTAGCCAAATTATCTCAGTCGATGAACGGATACCGCCATGTCGGAAGCTCGGGAACGTCGGGCACTGAGAAGTGGATGATGCTTCTTTTTGGTGCCTACAACCACAAGCAACAGGTCAGAGGACGGCGAAGTGAGTTCGACGAAACCCATTCGATGCTTAAATCAGGCAGGATGCGAGAGAAAATAGAGCAAAAGTACGTGCTATGAGAGCAAGTAAATGCGAGAATGTTGTGTAAAAGATGGAGCATACCTGGTATTTATAGAGGCGTTAGGCGGTGGAAAGGAGAATATCTCGATGAATATTCGCCTGTGCCGGGTATCTCTGGTGTGATATTCTCCGCGATCATCGGGATCTTATCATTCCGATATGAAAAGTCGTATCATCCCTGAATTTCAAATAAGGAAAGACGTATCTGGGCTGGATTCTGGTGGATATGATGTTGTCCTCATGCTGCCTCCCGAGCTTAGTAGCGCAGGTCGGGGTCTGGCGCATGCTGCTCGATCCTCAGGTCCCGATGTGACTATTTGAGGGCATCATATTATAATGTTTCTAGTATTCATTATTGTCCAAAATATTTTCAAAACTCGATTGTTTTTACTCCAATCTTCCAAAGTCAAATACTTACGTTACAGGGACCTCAAAAAATTCAGTAATCTGATTCGAAAAGAATTGGAAAAAATTCAAAAATTTGAGGCATGCTTGAAAGTGAAATGTAACCGTTGGATTGAACAGGACCCCACAGACTAAAGGCCACAGCGAAGCACGCAACACAGGATACTAACCAATCCCGTCACATGGTCTTTCTGTAATGTGGGCCCCTTTCAGAATCCCCAAAATGCCCTTGCTTTATCCATAAATTCTCCACTCCTCCTCTTTATCCTGCTCACAAAAGTCTACTCTTTCTTCCATTTCTGCAAACTCGAGTAGTGAAGGATGACAAAGGAAGTGAGTGAAGAGGGGCATGCGCACCACTCGAGGAAGGACTACGTGGACCCACCGCCTGCGCCTTTGCTTGATCTGGAGGAGCTGAAGCTGTGGTCCTTCTACAGAGCACTTATCGCGGAGTTCATCGCCACCCTGCTCTTCCTGTACGTTACAGTCGCCACCGTTATTGGACACAACAAGCTCAACGCCGCCGACCAATGCGACGGCGTCGGGATCCTTGGTATTGCATGGGCGTTTGGTGGCATGATCTTCATCCTCGTTTACTGCACCGCTGGGATTTCAGGTACTTTATTTTCTCTACCGTGCAACATTTTCTAGTCAAGCCCTCGAAGTATTTTGTATCTTTCTCAACTTTTCATGCATATTTTCTGCTCTTCATTTCTTTGTTTTTTTGTTCTCAGGTGGTCACATTAATCCAGCAGTGACTTTCGGGTTGTTCCTGGCGAGAAAGGTGTCTTTGATCAGAGCTCTGGGATACATTCTAGCACAGTGTCTGGGCGCCATATGTGGCGTCGGCTTAGTGAAAGCTTTCATGAAAAGCTTCTACAATAGGCTGGGTGGTGGCGCTAACTTTGTCCAGCCAGGATTCAACAACGGCACCGCCCTCGGCGCTGAGATCATCGGCACATTCGTGCTTGTTTACACTGTTTTCTCCGCCACCGACCCCAAGAGGAGTGCCCGTGATTCTCACGTCCCCGTAAGAACAAGAGCTTGTTCTCTCGTTTGAAGTTTTGTTAAGACTCGTGAGATTTTTACTATTTCTGTGGTGCATGTCCAGGTTTTGGCCCCACTTCCAATCGGATTCGCAGTCTTCATGGTCCACTTGGCCACCATCCCCATCACCGGGACCGGCATCAACCCAGCCAGAAGCTTGGGAGCTGCCGTGATTTACAACCGCCAGAAAATCTGGGATGACCAGGTAGATAATAATTTGATTTTCTTTGGTTTTTATATATATTAGCAAGCATGCATGTCTGATATCTTAATGTCAATTTTGCGTGCAGTGGATCTTCTGGGTTGGGCCATTTGTCGGAGCATTGGCAGCGGCGGCGTACCACCAGTACATTCTGAGAGCCGCCGCCATTAAAGCTTTGGGATCCTTCAGAAGCAACCCCACCAACTAATTAAGCTTTGGCAGCTGCAATTCAAGAGTGGAAGTGAAAAATGGAATCGATTTGGTTGCTAAATTGTGTATGTGTGTGTGTGTACAATGGGAGAGAATGTGTGTTAGTTATGAGTTCCTTTAATTTCTTCTTTATTTTATTTAATTTAATGTTCTCCTATTAAGAAATCATTTATATTTATTTTTTGTCATCTTATCAAACTAAAAATTTGCAACCACTCTACACTCATTGCCCTTTCAAAAGACTCCTTTTTACACTTTTTTGGTATGTTCCGTGGTGCAGATTCTAATAAAAATTTAAGAAATCGATAAAATATGTTCTAGTATAAATACATAAACTAAGGCTGCGTTTGGTACGCAGATAAACTTAGGATTATTAATCAATCCGACGTTTGGTTCATTTTTTGCACATTTGTATAAATCGTCCGGCCCGTGATTGTCTGGTATAATGCTTCCATGGGCCTGATTAAGTAACCCTCGCAAGTATGTGGTATAATTAATCCACATACGTTGATTTGAAGAAACCGAGTAAATTTTACAGTTTTAACCCTTCCTCCTCCAACGTTCGCACCGCTTATCTCGGAAGCTCGCTCTGGTAAATCTCTCCCCTCCCTCCTCCGACGTTCGCACAGATTTGTAGTTTGTTATATTTCTTGACTTGAGGTATAGTCATCCCTGTCTTTGAGAACCTTCCAAGAAGTAAACATGGAAGATTAGCCAAAGAGTCACTTTAACAGTTTAACCTTCTGGTTAAATTGGCAAGATTTTAAAAAGGTCAAGTGTGGTAAATCTCGAATTCTTTATTGTAATGCGTGTCTTTTGGTGGTGTGATCATCAGGTTCTTTTTTAGCCCTTTTCGTAGTAGCTCGTTTTGGTTTCGTTTTAGTAAGAAAAATCTTGAATTTCCAAGTACTGAGCCGCTTGGCACTTCTGGTTGTTCAATCTGTGAGCTCCATTTAAGAAAAATTCAAGCTAGGTCTCTTCGTCGCTCATTTCGTTTTGGACTTCAATTCTTGTAAAATAACGTGGGATCCCTTCAAGATTATGAGTTCGTGGCGTTATTTGTGTGCAGAAACTTGAGCATGTTGTTGTGAGATTGTTTTTAACTTCAAGGGTCTTCAAAGCCTTCTGCTGGATCTTAGGAATCTTGGGCGAGTTCGAAAAAAGTAGATAAAAGTTTTCTTTGAGCTGGGATGGAATTTGGTGTTTTTGGTGGGAAGTTGAGAGTTTTTTAGCTAATTTTGATTCAGAGTTGTTTAACTTTTAATTGGTTTTCTTTTTGGTATAGTCTATGGTTTGTGATTGGAATTTACAGTTGGATTAATGAGTGCGGAATCGGTGATATTTGAATATCCTCTTCACGGCTTGCGGTCATGAATGATGCTTTTCTGGAGTTTTTTATTCTATGTATTGACTTATTTGTATTTTTTAAGTCATCACTTTAATAATCAAAGAATGCAGTTGGTTGAGTATATGTTAAACTCATGTTTTGAGTTTATTATTACAAGAATAGGTGTTATTATTGTTCTTTCGGGAAGTTAAGATAATGTGATATATGGTTTGTTGTATTCTGCAAATGGAACAGGAATAGGTGTTCTTATAGGTCGTAGATGGAACCGGAAGAATTGTTGGTGGTTTACATTGCAACTACAAGCTCTGCAGCAGAGAATTGGGATACAACGTTGCTCTGCAGCACTACTGGCTGTTGTTGGGATTCATAAATCAGTTTGAGATTTGTTCTTCTGGCTGGATGTTGTATTGCTACTCACTGGAAAATTTTTTGCTACTGGCTGGATATTGTAACTCTGCAGCAGTAGTGTATGTTGTTGGTGGGTAGACAGAAACTACGTTGTTTCTTTTTTTTGGTGTACTTATGAACACACCAGATTGTTGTTCAGGAAAACTTTCTGAGTATCTGAAACAATTGAAGTGAAAATGAAACTCTCTCTCATTCACGCCATGTTGTAATCTCTTTGTTTTCCTTAAACAATTAAAAGGCACAAAACAACTGGTACCAACACAATACATATTCCATTAGTACTGACTATTGAGATATATGAGAAACTGTGATACATATTTGCTACAAAATAAGTATATGGTATGTCTAACAATCAAAATGAGATGTAATCACATTCGTAGAATAGAAAAACCTATTCTGCACAATAGTTACGTGCTCGAATTTGGCCTCCTCTAGCGAATCACTCAATCGCAGGATATGAAACTCAAAATTATTCACATTTAAGATGTGAAGGACAAATCGGTAATTTGATAGCTCACCAATATTCTAATCCATATGTTAAAAACCGAACCAAACAGAACCACCTACATCTGATTAATTATTTATCCCACGTTGTTCTAAAATAATCATTCATATTAATCCTTACTTATCAATCCCATCTCACCTACCAAGCGGAGCCTAAAAGATTAGGGTATCCGAGGGTTAACTTCCGTCAGCCGTTAGCTATTTTTTGACCCACCGAGTAGAACACCAACTTTGTTTATGGTTTGTGTCCATATTATTTCATTAATGAATTAGGTACAAAGAATTGAAATATGGTACTAATATATATAGTTATAGATTGGATATGAAAGATATAATTTTGAATATAAATTAAAATTTATTGATGTGTACATTGCATAGATATTTGTATACCTATATGATAAATTAGCACCGCATTTCAAATTTTTATTACTCAAATATCATATATTTATGTTGTATGAAAATATATTGTATCGATTATCGCTAAAAATGTGTAATTAGTACCAGTCAATGTATTCGGTAATCAAAAATCATATTTTAATCATAATCTGAATCAGCTAATATCCAATATAATATATTAGTACAATATATAATATCGACTTTAATTAGATAAAAACATATGACCCCAGATAGTGCAAAATGTTTTTTTTGTGGGATATGACTGTAGATGTATAGGAACGGAAAGTAAATTTATGTTTGAATTCACGATTTAAAGCGAATTACCATGGAATGTATGGAATATTATTTCGATGTTAACATCAAATATAAAGCTTAAAAGAAGTCTATAATGGCAAAAGTAAAGTAAATACATGAAAAGCAGGTTTGCCAAAGTGATTAAACACCTTTTTTTCATAAAACAATTCTGACTTTTCCTCAAATTTTAATTACGAAGAAGATAAAGTATCATCATCAGGGACAATGAATGACTGAATGTGGGGCTAATTGCACCAACTCGCTTGTGAAAAGTTTAAAGTTTATAAAATTATCTAGAAAAATATTAATAAATTATACATCTTTCACTTTGAAAATTTGAAAAGTATTAATAAAAAGTATATTATTCAATTAAGGAGATATTCATGTTTGAGGACAATATAATTCGATGGCCATTATCTTCGATATATTTGAATTATATTATTAGCTCTTCTGTCTCCTTGAATCGATTCTCACCTTAACTCAAGAACAAAGAGCTACGTTGTCGGGTCGAAGTGATCAGTGACTTCAACTTCATGCATGAGTTCCTCAAATCTGATCTTGTCCAACTGTTTCGCAAAATGCCACGAAACATATTGGAATGGAGATGTAGAATTCAGACAAGCGTCCGATGTTGGATCAATTTATTATATGGGCTCATATGTGAGAGGTTATATGTTGTTGGCTGTTAATAAAGTTAAGCCCGAATTAAAGTGATCAAGTAAAGTTTTGGATTATTGGGCTTTAATGTATCTAATTGGATATTGACCTTTTATGTGTAGAGCCTAAAGTATAATTACTGTTTTAATGATGGGCTAAAACAGCAATTACAGGAGATAATTCAATGAATTATCTATTTAATGGTATGGTCCCCAGATCTGGCGTATCACGTTCCATATTCTAACTCCCATTACTAGAATAAGATTCTGAGAGAAACAAAAGGGCTCTCACGAAGAACGCTCAGATCTGGAAGATCAACCAATCGTTCTCAGGGAATTCAGCACTATGGCTTCAGGTACGCTTCCGCATTTGGTTAGGCTGTTAATAAAGTTAAGCCCGAATTAAAGTGATCAAGTAAGGTTTTGGATTATTGGGCTTTAATGTATCTAATTGGATATGGACCTTTTATGTGTAGAGCCTAAAGTATAATTACTGTTTTAATGATGGGCTAAAACAGCAATTACAGGAGATAATTCAATGAATTATCTATTTAATGGTATGGTCCCCAGATCTGGCGTATCACGTTCCATATTCTAACTCCCATTACTAGAATATATTCTGAGAGAAACAAAAGGGCTCTCACGAAGAACGCTCAGATCTGGAAGATCAACCAATCGTTCTCAGGGAATTCAGCACTATGGCTTCAGGTACGCTTCCGCATTTGGTTATAGATTCAGTTTCAGATCTGATGATTTGACATGTTTATGATTCTGGATTATTATGAATCTTCAATTATTTACAACATCCGAGTCTCAGTTGTAAGTGGGTGAATAAAACTCCGACACTCTACATTTCGGGACCATCACCCCGAGCTCTAAGCCTAGCTAATATGTCCCAAGACAATTTCCCAAAATAAATTAAATGGCACTCAGTCCTGCCTATTATGTGCTTAACTGTAACTTCACCTGTAGTTACAAGGACAGAGATTTATGTAGGAGATGCTTTACTTTCGTTGTTCCCAGTCATCTTAGCTTTATTAGCTTGCTTGGAGTGCAAGTCTACTGTAATCAGATTGGAAGGTTGATCTTGTTTGTTCTCACACATAGATTGTCTTCTTTGCTTTCGTTGTGTCTCCAGTCACATGCTTCCTAGAAACTTTGTGACATAATTTCCCCAAGTCAACATGCTTAGTTTAGAAGTTTTTATACGACGAGCCGTTAAAAGGAAAATGTATTTTGCTGGTTTGAGTATAGTTATCAACTTTTTCATCATCTTATTCCGGTATGAGATCACTTCATTCATACTCTCCTGACAATCTATAGTCATGGACGATTTACCACCTGAGACTTGCAGACCATGTACCACCTTGGAATGGGTATCATCACAATATGGCCCTTTGAAGTGGTTCCGATGCCTTGACTTCAAAAGTGGCACTTGCCATTTTCTCCTTTGATGTTGCATTTACTTTGTGACGGCAAAAGTTTTGTGCCTACCAACAATTTTTGCAAGTTGTAGTGAGTTCAAGAAGTCCGACAGCATTGAGGCCATATTGGTCAGGCCAACGCAGAAAATTCTAACAAAATGGGCTGATGCATGATAACTGGACTATTAAAGTTGATCCAAAGGATAACCAACGGACCAATTGAAGTGGCAAATACGACAGCTATCACGTGCATAATTCTTAATACCAAGTTTTTCCCCGGTAAGTCGTCTCATATATCAATCATATTTAATTGATAATGATAAATGGTATATCAAATGATGGACGATAATGTTTTAAATGGATTGAATCATAACACGGCTGATCTTGTTGATGCATTCTCCGGAGCGTTCTTTCTTTCTATGATGGGGAAAATCTTAGTGGTCGGATCTCGAAAATGTATTGTATCCGACAATTTTAGTTCGATAACCAAATCAGTTATTATATAGCTCAATTATACTACATATATATATATATATATATATATAAGATTGGACTTTTGTTTATCTTAGCTCACCCAGTCTAGCCCAACTCTTATAGATATACTATATATATGTGTACGTATATGTATATATATAAGATTGAATTTTTGTTTATCTTAGTCCACCCACTCAATTATTTATCCAGACCCCAAACTTAAAAAATCATAATTTCGCCGCTGCTAGTATATATGCCGTGAACATTGTTAGCCATTTTTTGAATGTTAAATATGACTACAAAAGGAAGTTTGAATGTACTTTGTTCTCTCACAATTTTTCTTAATCTCTGTACAAATAATTGATTTATATACTCCGGACGGGAATCATCGGTTAGAAAATTGAATCAAGAATGCCAAATTAAAAGTCAAAATATATCTGGAAAGATGAAAACATAATTATATACGATAGTATTTATTATAGAATCACAATCTTAAAAAACATTAGAAAAGTTAGATAAAAGTCTGCATCAATTCATTTGAATCACGACATACGGGGTAAAAACCTCACACGCGCACACTTGTTGAATATTGAATCAATGAACTAGCTACGTCAATTATTCAGGATTGGAATTAATTTCAGAATAATAACATTATTTATTCATTGACCATCCATTTTGATACCCCTAATCGCGACACCTATGGACCCTCGCCCAAGAGGAAATAAGGCCGACGTGCGTCATTCAACTTAGGTGAGCTAGCTCTTCCGAGTTGGAGAGTGTATATCTTAGTATACTCGCAATAGTACCCTAGCACCCAGGCGTGGTCAATGCGTAAATGATTGTATTCGTGAATATCGGGATTGAACGTGAATCACGTCAAATCAATGATCGATCGTTGATTGTGCGTATACCTACTTAACTGACTTCTCATTGTATTTGTGAATATCGGTAGTGAACGTGAATCACGTCAAATCAATGATCGATCGTTGATTGTGCGTATACCTACTTAACTGACTTCTCACTGTATTTGTGAATATCGGTATTGAACGTCAATCACGTCAAATCAATGACCGAGCGGGATTGTGCGTACTTAACTGACTTCTCATCTCTCCTACAAATATCTCAGGTATGCTTCACGTTTTAAGACACTGTATTCAAAACATTTTTTGCCACTTAAAAGGTGGCACGACAGTATTTTTCAGATGAATTTAGCTTTCTGGGGAAAGCTTTTTATTCAGATAAATTTAATTTTCTACAAGCTCAAGGATTTCCACCCCGCAAAGTAAGATTTATCCATTTCAGAAAGATATCAGCCGTGTAAAGAATCATGGAAAACATTAAAATTACGAATGCTAGTTTTTATATTAAGATCCGTTTCCACATATAATATTGCACAATTTGGATAACGTGCAGGGGAATTCAAGAAAAGGGTGGTTTACATATGTAATTGTTACCACTAATCAAAATTTTAATATATATATTTGACATGATATAATTTCAAATATTGACTGATAAAATTATTAAATGATTTTCTCGTGAATAAATTTTAAAAAATAGCGGAACAATCAATAATAATATATTTTCATGTAAGAGTGGAGAGCAAAAAATTGTATCTACAAAACTCCATGTAAGTTTTTCACATGTTGACTGATGAGGAACAATCCAATTATGACTTGAATTTTACACACAGTTTCAATCTGGTGTAGGACTGCTCTGGAAGAGTTTACTTGGCCAGTATCGCGTGGAGACACCAAACCATTTTCAAGCATTTGAAAGCCTCGATGTTCACTGTAACATACGACTTATTTTAATAATAATAATAATTTATTTTATGTTCTACAAGAACATAAGAGTTAACTTATTAGTAGAGTAGTTTTTAGTTTTCCTTCTGTTGTTTATAGAAATGGTTCATTTTATTTTTAAGAACAAATAAATCATATATGTTGTAGAACACTAATTGGGATAGAGCTCAGACTATCATAAGGATATTGTCATAACCTCGTTAGCACCATCGATCTTAAGATTATAGATTAGATTTTGAGATATGAGCCAATGGATACATGACTGAGCTACTATATATCTTATTTAAGGGTATACAGCATCTCATTAATTCCCGTTTAGCCACCTATCGTTTGTCAAGTAAAGAAACATTCATCTGAAGGAGAAACTACAAGATTACGATATAAATTAGTTTTAATCTCGATTTTGATAATCTCCATGGTCATTTTTCAGTAGATGGATGACAAGTTTTTCTTCTCTTTATCATTTTTTTATGGTTGGTGTGACATTAATCTTGATTCATGAACTCATATGATACTGAATCTAATATGCTGAGAAATTATAATTTATAAGTATGTTTTACCATGTGATCACTAGGTCAAATTTCATCGATACTTCCTGTGCTATAAGTAGTACATATGGACACTGTTTCTTTCTGTTCATATAACATCAATGATTGAAGAAAGACAGATTTTTAGTATTTTATATCCTACGTTCGGTTACTATTCTATTTCATTTCTTACATTAAAAAATCAAGTATCATTCAATAAATTGGATCATTCATTTTCTTCTCATCAACCCGACTAAAGGGTGCTGTAAACATGACAATAGATGAAGGGTATGCTAATAATAGATATTGAATTTATGCGATGACACCATATTTCAAGGCTGAGGCTCCACATATTAAATGCATGCATGCAGAAAGACTAGAGTTGTCACATAAGTTGAGGTCGAAATTGTACATTATTATCCATGGGGAGTCGGCTTCGAGCTGGTGGTTAAGATAAGGTCAGCCAAACATGACCGGTCGTGCGTTTTGTTCGTGTCAAATAATTAAATCCCTGTTCATCGCAAGATTCCAACACACAAAGGACCCATGCAAAGTACTTAGAGCATCTCCAACGCTGCGTCAAATTTGGAGAATTCACCAATTTGACGCAGAAATCGCTCTCCAACCCAGCGCCATTGTTTGCTCCATTTTAGCGATTTGGCGCAAGAGTGAGTTTTTTGTCGCCAAATTTGGCGCAGGAATTGGGCTGCGCCAAAAGCCCAATTTCTATTTCCTTTTTTTTTTTTATTAAAATAATGATTATTAAAAACAAAAATTATATTAAAAAATGTAAAATTCATTAAATTTATTTAAAATTTCGAATTGTTTTTGTTTTTTATATTAAAATTTTTTTAAAATTTATTTATTAAATGTATATAAATTGTAATTTTTTTAAAATAATTTCTTAATTAACGGTCTAATTAAATCAATTATAGATTTCTCAATTAAATCCCAAACACTTAATTGAAATAGAAATACATTAACAACACAAACAGATTACAAATACAGAATTTTAATTGAAATACAAAGATAATTAATTAGATAAAAACGACATAAAAAACAAGATAGTTCATCAGTAATCTCCCAAATTGGATCCCGATCCACCTAAATTACCAAAATAATTTCCAAATGTCTCATGTTCTCGTTGATCACGTACTTCATTTCTTTTTTGTAGGCTTTTTGCTCTTGAAACATTGTCATCTCTTTTTTTCTTTAATTTGGCTTTCTTGACCCCAAGAGATCGCTGAGATGAAGTACCACCTGCAGTATCATCACTACTTAAATTTATTTCGAAAGAAGGTAAACCAGTAGAACCTGATGTCGGAGTATTTGGAGTCGGCATATCTGTCTGTGACGATTCTAAATTTGTTGAATGTATTGTTTTTTGTGTGGGGGGTGGATTGCTGTCGCTCGTAAATTTTACGAAATCTTTCATGATAGGCCATACATGATCATATTTGAATCCTTTACGAAATTCAGTATCTTGCATCAACAAGTCATTCGCTCGGTTGAACTGGAGAAAAATTTACATATCATATAAGAAACTATACGTGTAAAATATCAAAATATTTGAATAAGATATACTTACAATGTCTTCTTCAGATGCGCCACTCGGTCTAAGAGCTTCAATTTGGCTAACACATCCTGTTAGTTTTGAAATGTCATGGAGTATATTTCTCATGCGACACTGCAGTGATCTTTTGTTACGTGCTTGTAGATTGTCTGGTTTGTTGAGGTTGTAACCTTCTTCGATACGTGACCAGAACTGATCTTTAGATTGTCGAATACCAATAATTGGATTTTGGGATATATCTAGATATCTATGGCATAAAAGTCTGTCTTCTTCAACATTGTAAGAAGCAGTTCTTGAATTGGATGCCATTGATTTGCTTGGAGTAAAGAGATAACTGAGTGTGGTGTGAATACTTGATAAATCGTGAAAGTTTATTTATAATGGAAATGATTCAATCCTGACCGTTCGCTTAAATTTTATCAACGGCTAGGAGTCGAGGTAACGCGGATTATGGTCTTCTCCAGAAAACACAACTCGACCTCCATCTATCCGTCCACGTGTTTCTCCATAAACGGCTAGGAGTCGATGTCACGCGGATTATGGTCTTCTCCAGAAAACACAACTCGACCTCCATCTATCCGTCCACGTGTTTCTCCATCAACGGCTAGGAGTCGATGTCACGCGGATTATGGTCTTCTCCCAGAAAACACAACTCGACCTCCATCTATCCGTCCACGTGTTTCTCCATCAACGGCTAGGAGCCGATGTCACGCGGATTATGGTCTTCTCCCAGAAAACACAACTCGGATCATTATATATGGATTGATAATCATAATTGAAACCATCACATTTTGAATTCTCACTAACACCAAAATGTTTTCTCATTCTCAGTTTAATGTATCATCCTCTAGTTCATCTTCACCTTCAGACGATGAAGATGAAATACGGATGAATTTTAATGTTGTTGAGAATTATGAAAGAAAAAGAAAAGCAATATTGAATGTTATAGCTCGAGATCAACAGATGGTTGCTGCGTACATCCTCCAACAGGAGCAAGAAGTCATACATGGTGGTTCAATTCCAGGTCATATAGTAATTCATCGTGAACGAGAAATCGCTGATCGTAATTTGTTCAATGATTATTTTTCTGATAATCCAACATATAACGAAGGTATGTTTCGAAGAAGATATCGAATGTCTCGAAATCTTTTCCTTCGTATAGTTGACACGGTTAAGAATCATGATATCTATTTCACACAACGACGTGATAGTGTGGGCCGCCTTGGGCTATCGACACTTCAAAAGGCAACAGCTGCGTTGCGTATTCTAGCCTACGCTTTACCTGCTGATGCTACTGATGAATACATCAAAATTGGAGAATCAACTGCAATTGAATGTATGAAACGCTTTTGTCGAGCTATAGTTGAAATTTTCTCGGCGGAATACTTGAGGTCACCCACTTCCAATGATATTGCAAGATTACTCTATATTGGTAAACAACGAGGATTCCCTGGAATGTTGGGCAGTCTTGACTGTATGCATTGGAAGTGGAAAAATTGTCCGACAGCTTGGGCAGGTCAATATGCAGGTCGCAGCGGATCTCCAACAATCATTTTAGAAGCTGTGGCTGATTATGATCTGTGGATATGGCATGCATATTTTGGTATGCCTGGATCGAACAATGATATCAATGTTTTAAATTCATCCAATATGTTTTCGAACCTTGCACAAGGTATTGCTCCCCCGGCTCAGTATACAATTGGAGGAAATGAATATGACTCGGGATATTACTTAGCTGATGGTATTTATCCAAAATGGTCAACTATAGTCCAAACTATCCACGATCCACGTGGTCCAAAAAAGAAATATTTTGCTATGAAACAAGAGGCCTGTAGAAAAGACGTGGAGCGTGCGTTTGGTGTTCTCCAGTCCCGATTTGCGATCGTTGCTTCGCCAGCCCGTGCTTGGAAGAAACATCATTTGCATGATATAATGACATCATGTATTATAATGCATAATATGATTATCGAAGATGAACGTGACCTAAGTGCACCCATTGAAGAAATGAGAGAAGCACCAGCTCCGGACGTAGAAATGGTTGTTGATGAGCATGTCAGATTTCAAGAGTTTCTCAGTCGATATAAAAAGATAAAAGACAAAGATGCTCACTATGCACTACGAAATGCTTTAATCGATCACCTATGGGAGGAATATAGTTCCTCAAATGTTTGAAGTCACATTCGTATCATGTTGTTCAATTAAATTCTATATATTCAAGCT
>KV010245.1:59376-71662 GCA_001598015.1 Dorcoceras hygrometricum | reverse complement strand
TATATATATATATATATATGTTAGGAGTTAGAATATATAAGTTTTTTTTTACAAGAAATGAAAGTTAATTTATGTTTGAATTAGAGACTTAAGTAAATTTACAATCCCAATGCCACATCAATGTTCTCAGCAACCAAATCGGGAGAAATCTGTTATTCACAAAATCAAATGGTAGATCACCATAAAACTACGAATTAATTTCACTCACAAAAGGAGGATTTAGAGAATAATATTCGACCGTAGAATATAATATAAGATCAAAGATTTCATAAAACTCGATCACCGTATAATAACCATTGACAGTATCAGTCTCACCATGACATGTGTATACATACACACACAAACATATATGTAACGCGTGTGACCGAACGAAAGTGACCGGGATTTAGTGGAAGTGCGGATGGACCCGTGATGTCTTGGTGTGGTTACGACAAGATTAGGAGAGGGGGTGATAAGGGTAGCATTTGTTAGGGACAAGGAAGGCACATCCGCTCCCTTATCACAGCAAAATGGAGAAAATCAAAATATGATAGACAAGCATGTTTCCATGTGCATCAATTTAAGAGCAACCTTCCAATACACAACTTGTCTCACATTACACAAAGTTATAATATATAAAAGCTACGTTACTTTGATTAAACAAAACCACTCATCTCAAACTGGCCATAAGGGGGGACGTCGTGTTACATGTGGACGTGGAACGAGATTTAACTAAGAGAATGACATGAGACGTTGAAATTTATAATTTTATTTTAATAAAAGTTTAAACAAAGTTTTGGATGCTCTTGTAAGCTAGCTAGTTCTGCCTGATTTCAATTGATAGTTTTGCACCATTCGATTTGATTGGGGACGGCGATGAAGACGACGTGATCGATCGTTGTATTATTTTGAGAGGAGCAATCTATTCTCCACAAACGAATAAGTTGTTATCAAGATTATCCATTATGTCGCATTTGAATTGATAGGTTTGATTTGATTTGCTTTAAGTATGTATTGACAAAATGACATGGAAGGTGAATGTGTTTGAAGTTTATAGAAATTTATCGAAAATGTTTAATTTATACCAGCGGTTTGAAGCACACTCTTGTTGACGCTAAATCCAAGAAGATTTGAGGAGGCTCTTATTTCCAATTGAATAAACTATAGGCGAGGTGTATTTATTTAGTTAGATGGAAATTAAATAAAAAGTGGAGATATTTTAAACCATATTGAAAAGAAACGAGATATATTTTTAGAATTTTGAAAAAAGTACTTTCACCAATATACCAAAAGTTTGATATTCCAGAGAGTTTTAACTTTAATTAATAGTATAGATAAATTGTGGCTCTGAAGTTCACTTGAAATCCGGGATTTTTTTAAAAATGTTGTAAAAAAAAAATAAAAATGTCAAGTATGACGTGTGTGGGGTGGAGTTCCAAAAGTAACGCAAAGCGCTCACGAACCCTCGATCGTCCGCTGCTCAACGGACCATAAACATTTTAAGATATAGCGTTCGCTACTCATACCAACGGACGCTTGAAATTATTTAAAAAAAAATTTTTGCAGCGTCCGCTGCTTCTCGAATTTTTTATTAAAAAAAATTCCATCATCCGATGGGTTGCGTCTGTTTCAATTTTTTTCCTTTCCTTCTTCTCCTGCGGAGAGGAACAATAGAAGCATTGGTATTCATCATTGAGACTCCAACCCATCACTCATACGCCATGGATTCTAACATATGTGGCATTCCCAATCATGTTTTCTTCATCCTTTTCCCTTTTCGGGCAATCGTTCCTATGCATTGCCTGAAAATCCATCCGAAAAATCGCCACAGATTAACTCCAACTCAGTTCTTGTAGCCCTTCTGGATTCTCACTATACCGAGCTCTCAGAGCTTGTGGAGAAGGCGCTACTGCTGCAGACTCTTGAAGAAGTTGTCTCCAAGCATAATATCACCATTTTTTCTCCTAAGATGAGGCTCTAGAACGCGATTTGGATTTTCATTTTAATAAAAAATTCGAGCGTTCGCTGCTTCTGCAAAAGATTTTTTTATTAATAATTCCAAGCATCCGCTACTCGTACCAGCGGACGCTGTATTATAAAATGTTTATAGTCCACTGCTTTAAGCAACAGATGATCGAGGGTCCGCGGTACATATCAGCGTTTTACATTACTTTTGAAACTCCTCCCCACACACGCTATATTTGACATTATTTTTTTTTTTACAATATTTTTCAAAAAAGGCCTTTGGAATCCAGATCTCTGATTGAATAAAAGAAGTTGTTTGTGGCAGAAGTGGGGAGTTCGCGAAGGGTTTTATGTGGCATATTATGTCAGGATGAAAAAGAGTTGAAATAACAGCTCAGATTTCAAAGGGAGGGGTGAATGAACTCCTCTCGATTCTGTGAAAAACTCCTTTTAAAATATTTTGCAAGCTTTCGGCTTGTCTCATAGCTGAGTCACCAGCTCGGATAATCTCAGCGTAATCTGTTGTCTCGAGTAACAAAAATTATTTGTGCGGAAGTAACCCGATACAACAGTGAAGAAATAAGGATCTTAAAGCTGTAAAAGATTAGGGACGAGAGTTTGTGTTTGGAAGTTCGGAGCTGAAACTCCTACGTCTCTCTTTCTTCCTTGAACAAAAAGGATTCCACTAGAAGAATTTGATAATTACAGCTTCTGTAATGACCCGATCCAACAGCCCGCAAGATGTGACAACTACTAGCAACACCAAACTAGTACAGACACTCAATCTGTAAAGATACAAACAAAATGATCGCTCTAAGCTGCCTAAGCTTGGCAAGCTCTCACACACTCTGCTTTTGATATACAATGAAATTTTAATGCTACAGAGTGTTTTCAACTGTAAATGTATCACCGAAAGATGATAACAACAAGCAACGTGTGTCACTCGTGTAAACTGGTTTGAGGATTGTGATCTCTGTGCACAGTTCGTCGGTTTGTAGAAATTGTCTGTAGGAACTGTAACTTGGACGGTTTTAAGATTGGTAGAAATTGTTTCGATGGTTTAGAGCTGTTGTCACTGTAACCTTTTCAAATATTTTCTCTTCATCTATGTATCCCATTATTTTCAAACGGCAATTAAGTGAGCCACTAGATACACTTCTCTACCATGGAGGATGAAGGTACGTTCCAATAAATGCTTCTCCTTAGAGTTAACTTTTGTCTGCAGAGCCCAGTAGCTTTTTACACAGAAATTGAAACCTTCGAATTTCTCTTAAAAATCTCTTTGTCCATTTTGCTGTAACTGGAACCTTACAGTCTGATCTTCAGCATTGAAAAAAGGTTCTTTCCTATTTTGGTTTTCAACGGCTCTTTTAATTCTGGTGTATTTCATAGACTCTTTCAGCTCGAACACAGTGCTGCTTTGCCCTTGTTTGTACTGTTCATATATCGTACACTTTGCTTGACCAGCTCTAGCCTGATTTTCTACGTTATTCCTCTGAGCTGGTCCCTAGCTGTTCCTCTGATATGCTCTTTGCTTCTCTTCATTTACTCTGATCTGTTTCTGTGCTTCTTCTCTAAGCTGCTCTTGTTCTTGTATTCTCTAAGCTGTTTCCTTCACTTAGGCTTTGGTCTGATCTGTTTCGTTAAGCTCTAAGCTTATCTGTTCGATTAACTGTGTTGACTGCTCTTGAGCTCATCTGATCTATTTTACGTATCCGTTCTCCTATGAGTTGATCTGGTCTAAGATGATATCTTTCTGATGTTTCAGCTTAGATGTTCTCAGCTGATCTCCCGATCTGACCTGAGAACTGAACTGATCACGTTATATTCTGATAACTTATCTTGCTCTAATCTGAGAGCTACTCGTGAGGTTTGAGCTGTTCTCTGAGCTGTCTTTGCTCTGAGCTGTTCGACTTATTCATACAGTTCTGAGCTATTTATGCTACGATTTGGTCTCTGTGCTCTAGTTAGTTCAGCTCTGAGCAGATCTTGACAATGCTTACTTCGGCATTGTTCTGATTATGTCTGTGCTATTCCATCTTGGACTATCTCTGCTGTTTCAGCTTAGACCTCTAAGCTGATCTTATTGATGCTTCAGTCCATTCTTCTTTCAGCTTGAACTGCTCTAAGCTGGTTCCTTCTGAGTTGTTCCTCTAAGCTGGTCTGTGAGCTGATCCTATACGAAACTCCTTCTAAGTTGTTCTAGTTCTTATCTATTCTAATATTCTTCGTACATCTTTGTTCTACTTTAATCTGCTTCGTACAACTCTGAGTTGTTTCATTCTGCACTGTAAAACTCTGAGCTGATTGAGGTGGTCTGCTCTGTTCTTCCTGCTTATATTTTCTGAAGAATCGCCTAATCTGATCTGTCTTCAGCTTTATTCTAACTAGTGTGATCTGCTCTTGATCTGTTCTAAGCTGATATTATTTCTTGAGCTGATCTTCCCTGAGATGATACAATCTAAGCTGATCTCTTTTTCTCTGAACTGCGCCCTTTGTTTATACAGCGTACTTCTTCAGCTCGCAGCTGATTTGCTCTAGATCGCTTCTTATCTACTACAGTTCGCTTCTTCATCTTGCAGCTGATCTGAACCAACTCGCTTTTGATCTGTTATAGTTTACTGCTTCAACTCGCAACTGATCTAAATCAGCTCACTTCTGATCTGCTACAATGTACTGCTTCAGCTCGCGCCTGATCTGTTTCAACTTAGACCTGTGCCTTAGACCTGCGCACTCGATTAAATTGTTAGAAACATTAGAGCAGATTTTGTGTTCATCAAAATCCATATTTGATACATAGATCCAACAATCTCTCCCTTTTTTATTAATACAAAACCTGAATAAACTGAAGCACGAATAACAATTTTCAAATATTTCTCCCAATTTTTGTGGGAATCAAAAAGGGTTCGAAATTTTATCCCCCCCTTAAAATGAAATCTCCCGTTAACACAGCACGTAGTTTTTCAGTTTTCGAGAAGAAAATATTTTGGAAAAGACGACAGTTTTGACGTGTTCGAACGATGAGAGTAAAAATATAGTGGATACATGTCATTCTAAGATTTAAAACTTGTGAAATTTGTTAAAGAATGACCGTCCGATTTAAAAAGGATTTGAAAAGACGAAATGATCTCAACCTTTTGGATTTTACTATCAACAGGAAACATTAGTTCAAACACCTTGATAAGATCTGGCTATATATGTCCCTAAGCTGTATTAGATCAGCACGGCCCGATCAGCTCGAAGACAATCATGATGGAAATTGCACTTTTGTTGTCGCAGAAGATGGGTGCCTCAGCTGCATCAACACCGTAGTCCCTAAGCTGTTGTGGTATCCATAAGATCTGAGCAGCAGCTCCCAGCTGCTAAGTACTCTACCTCAGCTGTGGATGTCGCAATTGATATCTGCTTCTTGCTAAACTAGAAAGTTAATTCTATCACCCAAGAATTGACAAGTTCCACTCGTGCGACGCCGATGAATCTTACATCCTACGTAATCTGCATCTGAGTAACCACCCTAAGCTGTTGTGGTATCCATAAGATCTGAGCAGCAGCTCCCAGCTGCTAAGTACTCTACCTCAGCTGTGGATGTCGCAATTGATATCTGCTTCTTGCTAAACTAGGAAGTTAATTCTATCACCCAAGAATTGACAAGTTCCACTCGTGCGACGCCGATGAATCTTACATCCTACGTAATCTGCATCTGAGTAACCAATTAAATTGAAACTTGAGTCTTTAGGATACCAAATACCCACGTTCTGAGTGCCCTTTAAATATTTCAAATTACGTTTAACAGCATGAAATGAGATCGTTTTGGATCAGCCTGGAAACGTGTACACATACAGACTGTGACCATAATGTCCGGTTTACTCGTTGTTAGATACAAACGTGATCCAATCATCCCACGATACAAGGTTACCTCTGCGGTAGTACCAGCTTCATCTTTGTCTAGCTTGATTGAATCACTCATCGAGGTAGCTGCTGAAGAGAATTTTTCCATCCCGAACTTCTTCAGAGGTTCTTTTGTGTACTTCACTTGATTGATAAAGATTCCATCTTCAAGCTATTTCACTTGTAATCCAAGGAAAAATGTCATCTCTCCCATCATGCTCATCTTGAACTTATCCTGCATCAGCTTCGAAAATTTGACACACGGCTTAGGAGTAGTCGAGCCAAAGATGATATCATCAACATAGATTTGGACCAGTAAGACATTATTATTCTTAACAAATTTAAATAATTTCTTACCTACTGAGCCAATAATAAAATCATGATCAATCAAGAATTGGACAAAGTATCATACCAAGTTTTTGGTGCTTGTTTCAGACTATACAGAGCTTTATCCAGTTTATATACATAATCTGGTCTGGTATGATCTACGAAGCCAGGCGGCTGTGCAATATACACTTTCTCATTTAGGATTCCGTTTAAGAATGCACTTTTAACATCCATTTGATAGAATTTAAAGTTTTTAAAAGCATCATATACAAGAAATAGGTGATTGGCCTCTAATCTCGCTATTGGTGCAAAAGATTCATCAAAGTATATCCCTAATTCTTGTTTGTAACCTTGTGACACTAATCTGGCCTTGTTTCTTACTACATTTCCATTTTTCATCTAATTTTTTTCTAAAGACCCATTTAGTGTCTATTATGTTCTGATTGGTAGGTCTAGAAACTAAATTCCATACTTTACTACGTTCAAACTGACTAAGTTCTTGCATAGCTTCTATCCAACTTGGGTCAGCTAAGGCCTCAAAATAATCTTATGTTCTGTATGAGAGATGAATGCAGAGTTAAAATATTCATCTATCGTTTGGCCTCGAGTCATAAGAGGTGTATAATGGTTACCGATGACCAGCTCGGGTGGATGATTCTTATTCCATCGGAAACCAGATCTGTAAGAGGGTGTTGTGATATGCTCCTGGTCCCCCTGCACTCCTGTTGGGTCTCCTTGGATGTCTCCTGTTGGAACAACTTGGACGAAAATGTCTGATCTGTTTGGGTCATCAGCTTGCGCACGTTCTCCAATAGCTTGCGCATGATCTGCATCAGCTTTTCTGTGATCTGTATCATCTTGCACGTGATCTTCTTGTGCGTTATGTAAACTGGCACTGTCAGTTTACCTGTTTCTTGCTAGTCCTATACTGGGTCAATATTAGTCAAATAAATGACTTCGATGTTACCTGGGACAACAGCTTGCGCAACATTTTGAATATCAGCATTGGCAATTGGTGTGTCTAGTGCGTGCTGATCATCAGCTTGGATTCTGGTTTGTGCCTCGTCATCACTTGATTCATCTATGTTGGTTGATTCCAAACGGGTGCACAAATCGTTCAAGTTCGTAGCTAAAGTAGATCGAAAGCTGGTCTCATCAAACACCACGTGAGCTGATTCTTCTACAATCAGTGTTCTATTGTTGAAGACGCGATAAGCTCTGCTCACAGATGAATATCCTAGAAATATTCCTTTATCTATATTTTAACATCGAAAGATTTTATATGTATTTTTTCCATTGTTGTGAATGAAACATCTGCATCCAAACACCCTGAAATAAGAAATATCAGGTTTCTTGCCATTCCAGATCTCATATGGGGTTACACCATGATGCTTATTAATCATCGATCCATTTTTTGAGTGTAGAAAGCTGTGGTAACTTCTTCAGCCCAAAATCTTTGAAATTCCTAAATCAGCAATCATATTTGTAGCAGCTTCTTTTAAAGTTCGATTTCTACGCTCAGCTAACCCGTTCTGCTGAGGTGTTCTAGCTGATGAAAGCTCATGCTTGATTCCAGTGTCAAGAGGATAGTCTATGATTTAAAAATTTATCATTTTTAATCCAGCTTCTAGGATAGCAGTCCATCACTTCTAATCCGGTTGCAATGCAAGATGTATCATTTTGCAAACGTTTTAAAGTTTTATCAGTTGTTTCGCAGTTTGATCTTTTGATTTTAAAAACAACACCTAAATAAATTTTGAAAAATTATCAACAACTACAAGGGTGTATTTCATTTCCCCTAAGCTCATTACGGGTATGCGACCAAAAAGATCCATATATAAAAGCTTTAAGCTTCAGGAGGTTTTGTTACTGCCTCTCTTTTTAAAAGTAGACTTAATATGTTTTCCCAGCTAACAAGCAGAACAAATCTTTCTTTTGAAAATTTTATTTTGGGAAAACCAGTAACTAATTCGCTTACTCAAATTTGCTAGTGTTTTGAAATTCAGATGATTCATCCACTGATGTCATAGCCAGCTCTTAGAAGAGTCAGCTACTAGGCAGGTTTTCTCATAATGCGGCTGATCTGACTAGTCAATTTTGTAGGTATTCCCCGATCTGTATCCTACTAACACGGTCAGAGCATTCAGATTTTGAACTATGCATGTGTGCTTTTGAAACTTCACAGAATAATTACTATCACACAATTGACTGATACCAATTAAATTATGACACAAGTTTTCAACAAGAAGAACATTGTTGACAGTAAAGTTACCATGGGTAAGCTTACCATTACCCACAGTATTATCATTTGAATTGTCACCGAATGTGATCTTAGTTCCACTTTATTTCTTCAGATCTGATAACAGCTTTGGGTTACCATTCATGTGCCTCTTACATCCACTGTCTAGGTACCATGTAGATTGCTTCATTCCTGAAATCTGTTGTACCTGCAATCACAAACACAACAAGGTTTGGTACCATTTGGTTTTACCTGGGTCCAGGTTTTATTAGACACTTCGGGACCCACACTTGGATAATTAGAACATATCTACCAGTGTGTGCATCCAGATATGTGTGTGATCTGTGTGTGTACTGTGATCTATGTGTGTGCTGTGATCTGAAATGCGTCTGATATACAGTATATTTTCCCTGAGATATGGGCTTATTATACTTGGGCCTGTACCGTATTTCCTTCGTAAAAGCATGCGAGAGCTGTCTCGGCTTTCTACCACCAAATTTGGGATTGCCCCTAATCTGTTCTATACGTTTGTTGAGCCAGCTCTCTCTTGGATTTTCAGGAGCAGTATACCGTACCCCAGCCAGATCTGAGGTTTAGTTTTAATCTGTGACTCATCAAATTTGGCCTCTTCAGGCTGTCCCATGCTAGATTTCATGAAGTTCATTGTTTGAAACTTATGTCCATCCAACTTTGGGTGAGTACTTGTCTCTGCAATATTGCTTTCATCTCTTCCATAGCCAATCCGGATTTATCATCGGACGGCTTCATAGCTCCTTGAAACTTTTGCAGTGAAGCAGATGACTTAGTCCAGGAACTTATGATTTCAGCTAAGCGCTGATTCACATTCATCATCTCCTGAGATCTGCTTATCAGTTCCTCATTTTCAGTCGTTAGCTTACTTAGAGCAGTTGCAGATCGTCTGAGCTTACAAGCTCAACTTTTGTAGCACGACTCTCCTTTCCAGCTTTGACTTCCTCAAATGATTGAGAAAGCTTTTTGTACTCATGAACCATGTCATTTTGTGTTGTGACAATGTCTTCTCATGTAGACTCAAGGTTAGAAAAATCGAATACCTCATCAGTGTCATCAACCATTAGACATTGTACTTCATATTCACTATCACTGTCGCTAAATGAAGACGTCACTGAGCTGGACTCCTCCTAATCTGTATCAGACCAAGAATCTTTTTCTCTTCAACGACCATGGCTTTCTCACTTCTCTTCTTCCTGTCAGGCCCCGTGCTAATTACTATCGATTAACACATAAATAAGCGCATAATCACGGAAGCTTAAAATCAGGGCTTAAAAATTTTTCGAAATACAATGGCCTGAACTTCAAATCATACATTCAAAATATTCAATACTCAAAATATGAGTTAACTCAAACTCATACCGCAAGTAGCCACATAGTTCAATTCAAAATATGGATCCCCAAATACAAATAAAACACGGGACATCCCCCGGTTCAATACATATCATAAATAAACTGGGACTCAGGGATGAGGGGATCGACCAGCTGAACTTCCACTCTGCCCAGCTTGGTTACCTAAAGCTCCTGCAAATGGGCACGCAGACCCAACAAGACAAAGCAGGAAAACAAATACGAGGTCAAGCCTCAGTACGAAGAGCTATCAAAGCATATAAACATGCAACATGCTATAATCAATGCTATGAATGCATGAGGGCTATCAAGAAATCGGATAGCTAGACCAGTCTATCAACTGGCAACTCAAATCAAGCCTCTATACCACGCACAGCCAATCAGCCGATGGAAATCATCGGTCCGTGATCATCGGGGCCCGTCAGCCCATCACAGCTCGGTGGTAGACACTCGAATCCGGTAGTCACCACTCCGACGATAGTGTTGGACTTTTCGGGCACGACTTAACAGTCGGCCAGTCGCAACGTGGCACCCAATCAGGTTATCAAATCAAATCTGTCAATTCAGGCTCAATATGTATGCATGAATGCCATTCTAAATCAATGCATAATGCATACAATTCATAATACGTGAAAACAGAATATATATCTCAAGCAATTCATATAACTGTTCCACGTAACACATAGCAGCAACTTCACAGATTTCACAACATTGAAATATAGACATGTTCACGCTCAAGGCTGCTAAGGGCTGCTCAATCGTACCTCGAATTCACAAATTCTACCTCACAAATTCAAACAGGGCACGGCAGCGCTCACGACCAGAAACCAGCAGCTTTCGCGATCTTCTCCCAGGTCGTCCCGCAGCTTCAAATAGGTAGCAATCGAAAAAGAAGTTCACAAGGAACCCAGCGCCACCGAAAACACTCAAATCTTCGACGGAGAACGACGGAAAATCTAGGGAAGAAAGCCTCGGTGAACAGTAACTCGACGAGGGTTTGAGAAAAAAGATAAGAAATATCTGGCTCTCGATTATTCTAAGTGTCGATCAACACCTCTAAATAAATACATCTCAAATCTCTCGACTGCTACTCACGTATCGCTACCCGCAGCTGCTTATCCAGTCGCAACACCATTCCTCTCGCGACTGGTTCTTCCATTCTTCGATTGGTCATTCTCTCACGAGCGCAACGACTGCCAGACGCAACACAAGCGCAACAACTGTTTTTTTCCATTTCCACCAGCTGCAAGCTACAGTAATCATCAAATTCCAAATCCTACCAGTCGTTGGCTACAGCACGGTTGATTCAATATTTGGAAGAATTCGACAACTCTTAATCTTCAAATTCACGTGGCTAAACCCAAACAATAAAATTAACCAATAATCTAAATCTGAATCCTCACATTCTCCCCACCTTAAGGGATTTCGTCCTCGAAATCAAAGGTAAGCTCAGAGAAGAAAACAACCAATCATGCAATTCGACACCAGCAATTACCCAAATTCGAAGCTAACACCAGAAGTTTACCTGGAAATGTTGCACGATCAGTGCTCAAACAGATGAGGCCAATCCTGCCGCATCTTTTCCTCAACCTCCCAGGTCGCTTCTTCTCGGCCTTGCTTGCTCCATTGGACCATCACCAACGGAATTATCTTGTTTCTTAGCTGCTTCTCCTTCCTATCCAAGATCTGCACCGGATATTCAACATAATTCAAGGCAGAATCCAGCTCGACTTCGTCAGTTCTCAAAACATGGGACGGATCCGGCTCATATTTTCTCAACATGGACACATGAAACACGTCATGCATCGCGGCTAACTCCTCGGGCAGCCTCAATCTATAAGCCAACTGTCCAATCCGCTCGATAATCTCAAAGGGACCAACGAATCTGGGAGCCAATTTGCCTTTAAATCTAAATCTCATCACGCTCTTGAAAGGAGAAATCTTGAGAAACACACGATCGCCTACCTCAAACTCTAACGGTCGACGTCTACGGTTCGCATAACTCGAGAAACGGTCTTGGGCAGCCTTCATTCTACTCCGGATCAAATCAATTTGATCTTTCATATGCTGAACAAACTCCGGTGTAGAAAGCTGTCTCTCACCAACTTCTTCCCAACAAATCGGGGATCTGCACTTTCGACCATACAAAGCTTCAAACGGAGCCATTCCAATAGTGACTTGGTAGCTGTTGTTATACGAAAACTCCACCAAGGAAAGCGAACCCTGCCAGCCACCGCTGAAATCCATCACTACCGCTCGCAACATATCCTCTAAAGTCTGGATAGTCCGCTCAGACTGTCCGTCTGTCTGTGGGTGATAGGCTGTGCTCATCGCCAATCTCGAACCCATAGCTGCTTGCAGACTCTTCCAAAAACGAGAAGTAAACCTCGGATCTCTGTCAGACACTATCGAAACAGGAACTCCATGCAATCTAACCACATGGTCGATATAAAACTTCGCCATCTTTTTCATCGAACACCTCACATCATAGGGAATGAAATGGGATGA
>KV010245.1:34161-53530 GCA_001598015.1 Dorcoceras hygrometricum | reverse complement strand
GACTGCCAGACGCAACACAAGCGCAACAACTGCTTTTCCATTTCCACCAGCTGCAAGCTACAGTAACCATCAAATTCCAAATCCTACCAGTCGTTGGCTACAGCACGGTTGATTCAATATTTGGAGGAATTCGACAACTCTTAATCTTCAAATTCATGTGGCTATTGGTCATTCTCTCACGAGCGCAACGACTGCCAGACGCAACACAAGCGCAACAACTGCTTTTCCATTTCCACCAGCTGCAAGCTACAGTAACCATCAAATTCCAAATCCTACCAGTCGTTGGCTACAGCACGGTTGATTCAATATTTGGAGGAATTCGACAACTCTTAATCTTCAAATTCATGTGGCTAAACCCAAACAATAAAATTAACCAATAATCTAAATCTGAATCCTCACACTTCCCATGGAATTTCTTGTCCTTTCTGTGTTTACTGATGTGATCTGGTTGCCTCTTTGTGTCCTGCTTGGGTTTTTGCAGTCCGCTATAAAATGTCCAGACCTGCCACAGTTATAGAATTAAAGTCAGAATAAGTATTAGATTATTTTTATTGGAATCAAAAGAGTTGGGTTTAGAGTTGTTTTTTCGCATGAATTTCCCAAACTTCTTCACGAAGAGGGCCATGACATCATTGTTGAGCTCCTCAGCTGATTTGCTTTGCAAGCTCTGTTCTGGTATAGCTGCCGCGAGAGATTTACTGGCTATGACGTAGATGGTTCTGATTCAGCTCTGGTCTCCAGCTCGAACTTATAAGCCTTCAGATTAGCAAAAACGTTGTCAAGTTCCAGTTTTTTGAGGTTCTTTGACTCCCTCATGGCTATCGTCTTTACGTCCCACTCCTTGGGAAGCGCTCTCATGACCTTCAGTGCAATCTCTCTGTTTTGTACTCTTTTCCCAGTATGGTCAGCTCTATCACCAGTGAGCTGAACCTCTTGTCGAACTCCGGCATCGTTTCTTCAGGCTTCATCTTTATTAGTTCAAACTTCTGCAGGGCTACTGTAAGCTTGTTCTCCTTGGTTTGCTCGTTGTCGTCATGGATTTGGATCAATATTTCCAAGATTTCCTTGTCCGTTTTTCACGTCTAAATACTACTGAACATGTTGTTGTCCAATGTCTTGTAGAGTATGTCCCTGGCTACGTTTTCTAAGTTTGCTTTCATCATATCTTCCGTTGTCAATTCCATTCTGGACTTCTCAACCCATTGTGCTGCACCAGCAGAGATGGCTACAACAGTGTTTGGCCTCATTATCTTGATTGGACCATTTGTAATGACAAACCACATGTCATCATCCTGAGCTGCCAAGTGAGCTTGCATTCTGATCTTCTAGACGTCGTACACTTCCTTTGTACTGATACCACTTGTTAGGATAGAGAAGAGTTGAAATAACAGCTCAGTAGTTCAGGGGTTGTGAGACCCAAAAGATTAGTGGATCATTTAATTTAATTAATTGGGTTTAGCATAGACCGGATCAGGCATGAGCTGATCTGGGACGGGCCAGCTTTGAGCTGGTATGCTTAGTGAACGTAAGAGTATTTGTGCGTGGATTTAGATTTGGACTAATTTTTGTAGAACTGTCAGATCTGGATGGTTGGATTGCATATACATTGTCGTCGCAAGCTACCCTGGGTACGCTAACTTGAATATTCCAAGCGGGTGATAAAGCGAAGTCGTTTGTAGAAATCAGCTTTGAAGAGAGAAATTTGGTAGTACTGTGTAGACCGATCGGTTCATGGTTTTAGTGTAAACCGGTATGGTTCATAGGTACAGGTTGAGGTCAGATCTGAATGAGTGTGAGCTGGTCATCCGGATCTGGGTTGCAATGCGACGCCACTTAAGTGCACATGCTGGTTCAGCGGAGAGCTGGATTGTGGTGCGAAGCGATTTTGAGAAACCAAATCTGTTTGCGATCAGGTTTATATGTATGCCAGAAATTGTATATGCCAGCTAGGAGAGAGAGGACATGGCACTGGTCATTTTGAGCGGGACTCCTATGTGTCGTCGTTTGGAGATAACAAAGAGAAATCCAAATCTAGTGTAGCATTCGGATCTGAACTGGTACCAGCTTTGAGCCCTGAGTTGTCGGTGGATACTGTTCATCAGATTTAGGAGACTTAAGTTGTATATTTATAGAGGAATTTGACCAGACGTACACCATTGTTTCCAACACTTAGAAATATCTCCCCGTAAACATATCCGCTACTGTAGTGAAACCCTTACTATTCATCATAGTCTATTCCTTCCGATTGCCGGCGGTAGATAACTCCGATTGGAGCAAGATTGGTAGCGTTGAGTTCCCCTTGCCAAGACGCTTCCATTACTACCTCTTTTGGATAATTTCGTGAGCTATAAGAATAACGTGAATAAGCTACAATGTGTTACCTGTTCGTGTTCCGATCGATTGGTTCTTCCGTTCAGGTAGTGCTTTTGAGTAAGTGTTAGATCCTACCTTATGTTTCTTTTAGAGCCAGCTATCGTGTTCTAAGGGTAGGATAGAGCTGGGTTGAGCTTATGGCTCCCAGTTCGTAGTTCTGTGCTTACTGTCCCTCAGTTGTTGTTGTTGTTGGCTAATCAGGTTTCAGATCTGAGTTACAAGGGACCCCTGCTGTGGTAATTGTAGCACAGAAGCTAAGGTACGGATTTGAGCTTCTATTACAGCTTTGGGATACGCATGGATATGTATGTATGCTTGCTGGTATGTTGTGCAGTGTGAGACCCGAAAGCTGATGAGATTAATCGGGTTTTGGTTTCAGCGTTTGAGTTCAGCGATCAGTAGTTATCGCAAGTTATTGCTAGATGTCGGCGTTCAGCAGTGGTGACGTCAGCAGCTGTCGCTGAGTAGTTGTATTCAACAGTTGTAGCGAGATCAGCAGTCGCTGAGCAGTAAAGAGTGTGCTAGCGTGTTTCAGCAGTGAGTGGTTCTACGTCTTCGTTTGGATTATTTGGAACGACAGCGTTTTGGTTTAGCACTAGGGTTCAGCTGTTGGGTTGTGTGCGTATCCAACTGCTGATTGAGGGATCAGCTGTTAAGTAAGCGATCAGCTGTTGGTTAGTAGATCAGCAATAGATAGTAGGTGACGTGTCCCTATGCGACGTCGTTTGATTAAGTTGAGAGTGGTATCGATGTAAGGATTTAGCTGAGGCGAGATTCAACTGTTGGTTGGGATAAAGTTGCAATAATTGATATTTTCGGTGGCTCTAGTTAGTCAGTTGTGACTATAAGTAGAGGACTTGGTCCTTGTATTCAATTATTGTTCCCCGACACTTAGAAATAATTCCCGTGAACCTTATCTTGTCGCGATACCCTAGTTACTGTTCACAGTAACCTTCTTCGTTTCAATTTCCGTCGGTAGATAGCTCCGACGAGGGCAAGAGTGGTAGCGTTGGACTCCTCTTGCTAAGGCGTTTCGTATCATACCCTTTTCATTGGCAGCGGAGGAGTTGGAAGAGGATCGCATAGACATATCCCTTCTCTAGTCTGTTAGCATAAGCGTCGGATTTCGTATCCGATCCTAGCTTTTTGGGGTAAGTAAAGATTCTACCTTTAATGTCAGGCCCCGTGCTAATTACTAACAATTAACACAAAATAAGCGCATAATCACGGAAGCTTAAAATTAGGGCTTAAAAAATTTTTTTTTTTGAAATACTATGGGCCTGAACTTCAATTCATACATTCAAAATAGCGATAACAAAATACGAGTTGACTCCAATTCCAACACAACAAGTATCAATCAAAAATATAAATCCCCGATACATGATAACACAGGGCATCCCCTGGTTCAATACATATCATATATAGACTGGGACTCAAGAACGCGGGGATCGACCAGCTGAACTTCCACTCGGTCCAGCTTGATTACCTAAAGCTCATGCAAATGGGCAACACAGACCCAAACAAAACAAAAGCAGGAAAAGAAGTACGAGGTCAAGCCTCAGTACGAAGAGCTATCAAAGCAGATAAACATGCAACATGCCATAAATCAATGCTATGAATGCATGAGGGCTTTCAAGAAATCGGATAGCTAGACCAGTCTATCAACTGGCAACTCAAATCAAGCCTCTATACCACTCACAGCCAATCAGCCGGTGGAAATCATCGGTCCGTGATCATCGGGGCCCGTCAACCCATCACAGCTCGGTGGTAGACACTCGAATCCGGTAGTCACCACTCCGACGATAGCGTTGGACTTTTCGGGCACGACCCATAAGTCGGCCAGTCCCAACGTGGCACCCAATCAGGTAATCAAATCAATCTGTCAATTCAGGCTCAAGATGTATGCATGAATGCCATTCGATATCAATGCATAAAGCATACAATTCATAATACGTGAAACAAAGTATAACTCAATCAATTCCACAATTCAATTTCACGTAAGCCACATAACCGCAATTCACAACATTGAAAACTAGCCATGTTCACACTCAACTGCTAAGTGCTGCTCAATCGTACCTTTCCTCTTCGAATTACCTAACAGATTCTCAACAAAGACACGTCCAGCAACAACTCAAGCTTACTGCCTTTGAAGCTTCCTCGACAATTACCCTTCAAAATTCCTAAAAGCTTAAATCTGCCAAAGATACCTAATATCTTAGCTCAACCAACGAAATAAAGCTCACCCAAAGGATAGAAACGCACGGCGCAACTTACTGCTCAATTCAGCCGTTTCGCGTTCTCGCTCCAGCTCAACACAGCCCCCAAGATTGGTAGGAAAAGAAAGGTCTTCTCAAGAGGTTCCCAACATAATTCTAAGTGTCGATCAACACTTCTATAAATACCTCTTCAACCTCGCCTGCTGATTCACCAAGATCTATCGAAGAAATCAGCAGAAGTCTATCAGCAGCAATTCTCTCATTTCCCTTCGTAAAATCAGCAGCAACAACCAACAAAAACAATCGCTCAAAACATTCCAAAACAACACCGCTCCAACTAAACAAAACGACGCCGTACCAAACACCAGCTGACAACAGCTCTCGCAAGCCAAAAACCAAGAGCTGGTAACAGCTCTCTCTTCAAAACAATGCATCTGCTGATCGCGTAAAATCTCTCAAAACGACGACGCATCTACTAATCCAAACGACGTCATTTTACATACGTAAGCAAAGCTGCTAACAGCTGATCTCTCAAACGAAAAGCTCAAAACGCAGCGTTTCCACTAATTCAAACGACGACGCTTCTCAATGCTTTCGCACAAGCGCGCCTGCTGATCAGCAGCAACTATCGCAACGCAAAATACTACCAGCAGCAATGGGTACGTCACGCCTACGTCATCAAATCTATCGACAGCTCTTGCGAATAGTTCTCAAACCATCTGCTGATCTCTTTTCACAAGCGCATCTGCTGAATCAATAGTCAACGCTCCAAAATGTTGACTAACACGCGTCACTTCTTCGCTCAACCTCACGCTACGCGCGATGTCTGCCAGCAGCAACTTCAAATTCGAAACCTAAAACCAGCAGCTCTCATTGCATCACGCTGACGTCACCTCTGCTGATTCAAAATCTACCAGCACGAGCTACAGTAACTTTGACCAGCGTTGACTTCACCAAAAATCAATATTCCTCATCTCTTAAACTAGCGCTGCGACAGATAAATCAGCAGGAACTTCATTTCTTTCGCAAAATCCTCAAAATACACGTGATTAATCCCAATTCAAATCAATTGATCACTAATCTAACTTCTCAATCCTCACATTCTCCCCAACTTAAGAGATTTTGTCCTCGAAATCAAAGGTCAGACACAGGGAAGAACACATCAAACATGCAAATCAGTACATCATCAAATCTATCGACAGCTCTTGCGAATAGTTCTCAAACCATCTGCTGATCTCTTTTCACAAGCGCATCTGCTGAATCAATAGTCAACGCTCCAAAATGTTGACTAACACTTCCTCGCTCAACCTCACGCTACGCGCGATGTCTGCCAGCAGCAACTTCAAATTCGAAACCTAAAACCAGCAGCTCTCATTGCGTCAAGCTGACGTCACCTCTGCTGATTCAAAATCTACCAGCACGAGCTACAGTAACTTTGACCAGCGTTGACTTCACCAAAAATCAATATTCCTCATCTCTTAAACTAGCGCTGCGGCAGATAAATCAGCAGGAACTTCATTTCTTTCGCAAAATCCTCAAAATACACGTGATTAATCCCAATTCAAATCAATTGATCACTAATCTAACTTCTCAATACTCACATTTAAGCTTTGATTAGAGCTTTTCGTGGCGTTGGAAAGGTATATCTAGCACTGGTGGAGGCGTAGCTCCCAGCTGTTGTGTTTCTGAATTGTAGTCCTTGAGCAATTGTTTGAATTGGCTTAGCAGGTGGTGGATCTGCGTTGCTAGGACTGCCATTGTGGCAAACTGCGTGTGCTAGGTATAATTCAAAAGTTAAGGTACGGATGTTGAGCTTTGTTACAGCTATTGGTTGAGCGTAGATTATATGCTTTGCTGTGTATGCTCTTTGCTGTTATTATTGTGCATGTTTATAATATCAGCTGTTGCATTTGCATACACGCTTATTCAGCTGTTGAGCTCTGTTCTGCTAGCTGTGCCTTGTATTCGATCTGTGCGTACCAGGATGCCGGGCTTAAGGACGAGCGGGTAACTCCCATATACCTTAAAGCTGGAAGCGCACGGGTAACTCCCGTCCCTCATCTCCCTGCTGGGACAGTTAGCCGCTATGGGCGGAGTGGATAGCTCCCACACCTCATGGTGGGCAACAGCAGGTTGAGCTATTGTTGCATCTGGTGCAGTATACGTGAGACGAGTGGGTAGCCCCCATATACTCAGTATACATTCTGTGACTACTGTCTTCCAGCTGATTCGCTCCAGCTGTTGAGTTGTGTTATCCAGCTGTCGAGTTGTTGTTTGAGATCTCTCAGCTTTCGGCTCTTAGTTGTACTTCGATCTCATAGCATCTGCATATTCATCTACTGCTTTCTGTTTGCTGTATTGTTGCTCTCCGTACTGGGGTTTGACCCCGAGGTCCCTCTGGGGCTGTGTGTTGTTGCTTGCTGGTTGTATAGGTTTTCCAGGATTCACAGCTGAGCGTGGCATTGATCCAGTTGGTGGTGCCCCGGGTGATGGATAGAGTGTCCCCGTTAGCGTATAGCATATTATGTGTACTTCGATCTCATAGCATCTGCATATTCATCTACTGCTTTCTGTTTGCTGTATTGTTGCTCTCCGTACTGGGGTTTGACCCCGAGGTCCCTCTGGGGCTGTGTGTTGTTGCTTGCTGGTTGTATAGGTTTTCCAGGATTCACAGCTGAGCGTGGCATTGATCCAGTTGGTGGTGCCCCGGGTGATGGATAGAGTGTCCCCGTTAGCGTATAGCATATTATGTACTAGTGATGTCAGCCGGAGAATGCCCTGTGCTTTAATTTTAATTCAGCTGTAGTGTTGCCAGCTTTCGTATTGTTTCTAGTATTTGTATTGCTGTACTGTTGTATTTCGAAATGTAAACTAGGATTATTTTAAGTATTGTGTTATTTTAAATTATCTGTTTTAACCGCCAGGCCAAGAAAAAATTTTAAGCCACTTTTTATTGCTTCCGCTATGTTTTGCGTTGTTTAACTCTGAGTTGTGCACGAGGCCTGACATTTTTGGTATCAGAGCTTAAACTAGGATAAGCTCGATTTCGTTCGATCACACGTGAGTCTAGGCACAGTGTTGTGTGTTTCTTGTGCATGACTATGTGATCTATGTGCTGCATTTATTTTGTGTGTTGTATCTGTTCTGTGTGATCTTATCCTGTTTAGTGTCTTCTTAGATGCCACCTAGACGTAGGGGTAGAGGTAGAGGGCAGTTTCAGGATGAGTCTGGAGGATAGAACGAGGATCAGCGTAATTTTCCTTCCCATAGACCCGATAGTTGGATTGAAGAAGAGGTTGACGAGTTGGCAGCCCGCGTGGATAGCATGGAACTGGTGATGGCGAGGTTCCTGATGGCGAGGTTCCAGCGTATGAGTCCTCAGGTTTTCAATGGGGATGAGTCTAGTGAAGATGCTGACTCTTGGTTGCAGCATATCATGGGTCTATTCAACCGTGTGCAGTACGAACGGAGGTCCCAGTCCCGAACCCATCGACTGTCGGCGAACTGCTCGAGATGCTCGTGCGGCGAGAGCGGGTCACCGCGTGCCGGTCGGGGGACGGGCTGGGAACAGCTCCCTCGGGGGCCTTCCTCGGGCGTCGAACAGTCGACTCAGAACTGGTACGGACAAGGGGAATCCGACTGATTAATTAAAACAAAGCATTGCGATGGTCCCCACGGATGCTCACGCAATGTGATTTCTGCGGGGGCATTCGTATTTCATAGTCAGAGGTGAAATTCTTGGATTTATGAAAGACGAACAACTGCGAAAGCATTTGCCAAGGATGTTTTCATGATGAGCTCAAGTTGAGCTTAGCTACCTTCCAGCTGAGAAAAGGTGCGGAGCGTTGGTGGAGAGGCGCTTCGAGGACTTTGGAAGAGACTGGAGTGGGGATTTTGTGGGACAGTTTTTGCGTCGCTTTCCGTCAGGAGTATGTCCCGGAGTCCTATGTGAACGCCCGTGAGCATGAGTTCGATAACTTGGAGCAGGGTTCTATATCTGCTAGGGAGTATGCCCGTAGGTTTTCTTCCCTTCTTGCGTATGTGCCGCATGTTGCTGGCCGAGAGAGAGCGAAGAGGACCAAATTTCTTGAAGGGCTGAATGAGGAGCTGTATACCTTGGTTTTGTCGAGTAAATCGAAGAGCTATGCAGAGGCTGTGGATAGAGCGCGCGATTGATATCTAGGAGGGGTTGAAGAATCGTCAGTCTCGTAGGCCGCAGGTGGCGCAGAGTAGTCGCCCAGTGATTCAGGGAGTGCAGCCTTCCCCGTCGTCCCAATCGTCTCAGCCTTCCCCATAGTAGCAGTTAGCTCAGCAGTCGGGACGCCAGAGGTTTAGGCCTCGTGGTCACCAGTTCAAGAATAAAGGAGGTTCTAGTTCTTCTGGTATTGGTAGTTCTAGCAGCAGTGGCTCCAAGGTGGAGTATTGTGGATTTTGTGGTGGCAGGCACCCTTCGACGCAGTGTACTGGGGTGCAAGGATCATGTAATGTTTGTGGGCAGTATGGGCACTTTGCGAGAGTGTGTCCATTAGCTGGATCTCAGCAAGCTGCAGCACCACCGTAGGGACGTGGTGGATCGTCTAGGGGTCGTCCTTTTCCTGGACAACAGCAGCAGCAACAGCGATTGGGAGAGACTCAGTTTAGGCCGTTTCAGCAGCCTGGTCCATCGCGTTTCGGACAGTCTTCCCAGCAGCATATCGCTTTTTCCCCAGCAAGCCCAAGTGAATGCCATTACTAGGGAGCAAGCGCAGGGCACACCGAGCGGGGTGATTTCAGGTACTTGCTTTGTTTTCGATTTTCCTGCGCATGTGTTGTTTGACACCGGTGAATCGCATTTGTTTGTTGCTGATGCTTTTGTGATTGAGCGTGGTCTGTGTACCACTGTGTTGCACGATGTCGTTTCTATTGCAACTCCCGCTGGAGCGAGCCTACTCTCGCAAGAAGTTGTTTTGGACGGTATTCTTAGGTTCGGTGAGAATGTTTTAGTGGCGAACCTGATTAGGATAACGTTGTGGGATTTCGACTGTATCGTAGGAATGGACGTTCTGTCTAGTTATAGGGCCTCCGTGGATTGCTTTCATGGGATCGTGCTGTGTCGATCTGCGTTCGGGGTACCATCAGCTGAGGATAAGAGATCAAGATGTTGCGAAGACTGCTTTTCGTACTAGGTACGGGCATTTTGAGTTTCTGGTTATGTCTTTTGAATTGACGAATGCTCCAGCAGTTTTCATGGACTTGATGAATAGGGTCTTTTGAGAGTTCATCGATCAGTTTGTGATAGTGTTCATCGACGACATCTTGGTGTATTCGAAGACTCCTTTGGAGCACAAGGAGCATTTGAGAGTTGTTCTTCAGACTCGCAGCTGTATGCTAAGTTTTCTAAGTGCGAGTTTTGGCAGGATCGTGTTGTGTTTTTGGGTCATGTAATTTCAGCAGAGGGGATTTCAGTTGATCCCAGTAAGGTAGAAGCTGTTGTCAGTTTGGAATGCCCCAAGAGTGTGTCAGAGATTCGTAATTTCTTGGGTCTGGCTGGCTATTATCGTCGTTTTATCGAAGAATTTTCTAGCATAGCAAAGCCAATGACACAGTTGACCCAGAAGGACAAGCGTTTTGTTTGGACTGAGCAATGTGAGAACAGTTTTTAGGTTGCTCAAAGAGAAGTTATCATCTGCGCCTGTGTTAGTCTTGCCGTCTGGTTCAGGTGGTTACGTGGTGTGTTCAGATGCCTCGCTCAATGGATTGGGCTGTGTGTTGATGCAACATGGTCGAGTCATTGCTTATGCTTCACGACAGCTGAAACCACATGAGACTCGATACCCAGTTCATGATTTGGAGCTAGAAGCTGTAGTCTTTTCTTTGAAGATTTGGCGTCATTACTTGTATGGCGAGCAGTTTGTGGTATATTCATATCACAAGAGCCTTCAGTATTGTTTTTGCAGCCAGATTTGAATATTAGACAGCGTAGATGGATGGAGCTGCTTAAGGATTTTGAGTGTGAGATCCAATACCAGCCTGGGAAAGTGAATGTAGTTGCTGATGCATTGAGCAGAAAGGCTCAATGAGCGATGCTTGCATCGTTGTATTCTTTTAAGAACCGTGAGCATCTTAGCACTACTAGTTGGCGGTTCTACCCAGCTGAGGATTTTGTTGTGTTTTCTTCTTTTCAAGTTGGGCCACAGGTTGTTGCGAGCATTAGAGCTGCTCAAAGGACAGATACTTCCATTCATGAGCTAAAGCTGAAGGTAAAAGCTGGTCAGCTTGAGGACTATTCTATTTCGTCTGATGGTTGTTTGAGGTTCCGTGGCCGGTTGGTGGTGCCAAACCTCATAGACTTGAAGGAACATATTTTGAGAGAAGGGCTGCAGTAGATACAGTGTTCATCCTGGCGTGAGGAAGATGTACCAAGCGCTGAAGCCTCACTTCTGGTGGGCTGGATTGAAGAGTGACGTTGCTGATTTTGTGGCCAAGTGTCTGAATTGTCAGCAAGTTAAGGCTGAAAGAATGAGACCTGGTGGTCTATTTCAGAGTATGGAGGTGTCCCAATGGAATTGGGAGCACATAGCGATGGATTTTGTGACGCATCTGCCTCGTTCTAGCAGAGGGTGCGATGCTGTTTGGATGGTCGTAGACAGATTGTCAAAGTCTGCGCACTTCATTCCCTATGGTATGACGTTTTCTTTGAAGAAAATGGCGAAACTGTACATAGATTTTATTGTGCGTCTGCATGGTGTGCCTGTTTCGATAGTTTCAGACAGAGATCCGAGGTTTACTTCCAGGTTTTGGAAGAGTTTGCAAGCAGCTCTAGGGACTAGATTGGCTATGAGTACAGCGTATCACCCCCAGACAGATGGCCAATCTGAGCGAACTATCCAGATTTTGGAGGATATGTTAAGAGCTGTTGTGATGGACTTCGGATTCGTTGTCCTTGGTGGAATTTTCCTATAATAACAGCTATCAAGTATCGATTGGTATGGCACCGTTTGAGGCGTTGTATGGCAGGAAGTGCAGATCGCCTGTGTGTTGGGAAGAAGTGGGGGAGAAGCAGCTGTCTTCTCCAAAGTTTGTGCAGCAGATGAGAGATCATGTGGATCTAATCCGTCAGCGTATGAAAGCTGCACAAGATCGCCAAGCCAGCTATGCGAATAAGAGGCGCAGGCCTTTAGAGTTTCAGGTTGGTGATCATGTTTTCCTTAAGGTTTCCCGTTTCCGTAGTGTTATGCGATTTGGTCTGAAGGGTAAGTTAGCTCCTCGTTATGTTGGTCCTTATGAGATCTTAGAGAGGATTGGCCCTTTAGCTTATCGGCTATTGTTTCCAGCAGAGTTGTCTTCTCTACATGACGTCTTTCATGTTTCCATGTTGAGGAAGTATGAGCCAGATCCGTCTCATGTGTTGGGAACAGACGAGGTTGAACTTGATCAGACTTCAAGTTACGTTGAGTACCCTTTGCAGATCTTGGATAGGAAGGAGAAACAGTTAAGAAATAAAATCATTCCGTTGGTGATGGTTCAGTGGAGCAAGCATGGTATAGAGGAAGCTACCTGGGAACTAGAAGAGAAGATGCGGCGGGAGTGGCCGCATCTGTTTGGGTGAGCCTTGCGATAGATTCCAGTAGTTAGCTTGTTTCCAGTTATCTGGAACTCTTGGGTTCAGTTGAGTTGTTCCTGGAATTGTTGATTTCGAGGACGAAATCCTATTTTAGTGGGGGAGAGATGTGAGACCCGAAAGTTGATGAGATTAATCAGGTTTTGGTTTCAGCGTTTGATTTCAGCGATTAGTAGTTAGTGCGAGTTATCACTAGATGTTGGCGTTCAGCAGTGGTGACGTCAGCAGCTATCGCTGAGTAGTTGTATTCAGCAGTTGTAGCGAGATCAGCAGTCGCTGAGCAGTAGAGAGTGCGCTAGCGTGTTTCAGCAGTGAGTGGTTCTACGTCGTCTTTTGGATTAGTTGGAACGACAGCGTTTTGGTTTAGCCCTAGGGTTCAGCTGTTGGGTTGTGTGCGTATCCAACTGCTGATTGAGGGATCAGCTGTTAAGTAAGCGATCAGCTGTTGGTTAGTAGATCAGCAGTAGGTAGCAGGTGACGTGTCCCTCTGCGACGTCGTTTGATTAAGTTGAGAGTGGTATCGATGTAAGGATTTAGCTGAGGTGAGATTCAGCTGTTGGTTGGGATATCAGTTGCAATAACTGATATTGTCGGTGGCTCTAGTTAGTCAGTTGTGACTATAAGTAGAGGACTTGGTCCTTGTATTCAATTATTGTTTCCCCGACACTTAGAAATAATTCCCGTGAACCTTATCTTGTCGTGTTACCCTAGTTACTGTTCACAGTAACCTTCTTCGTTTCAATTGCCGTCGGTAGATAGCTCCGACGAAGGCGAGAGTGGTAGCGTTGGACTCCTCTTGCTAAGGCGTTTCGTCTCATAACCTTTTCGTAGGCAGCGGAGGAGATGGAAGAGGATCGCAGATACATCTCCCTTCTCTAGTCTATTAGCATAAGCGTCGGATTTTGTATCCGATCCCAGCTTTTTGGGATAAGTAAAGATTCTACCTTTAAGCTTTGATTATAGCTTTTCGTGGCATTGGAAAGGTAGATCTAGCATTGGTGGAGGCGTAGCTCCCAGCTGCTGTGTTTCTGAATTGTAGTCCTTGAGCAATTGTTTGAATTGGCTTAGCAGGTGGTGGATCTACGTTGCTAGGACTGCCATTGTGGCAAACTGCGTGTGCTAGGTATAGTTCTCTAGTCTATTAGCATAAGCGTCGGATTTTGTATCCGATCCCAGCTTTTTGGGATAAGTAAAGATTCTACCTTTAAGCTTTGATTATAGCTTTTCGTGGCATTGGAAAGGTAGATCTAGCATTGGTGGAGGCGTAGCTCCCAGCTGCTGTGTTTCTGAATTGTAGTCCTTGAGCAATTGTTTGAATTGGCTTAGCAGGTGGTGGATCTACGTTGCTAGGACTGCCATTGTGGCAAACTGCGTGTGCTAGGTATAGTTCAGAAGTTAAGGTACGGATGTTGAGCTTTGTTACAGCTATTGGTTGAGCGTAGATTATATGCTTTGTTGTGTATGCTCTTTGCTGTTATTATTGTGCATGTTTATAATATCAGCTGTTGCATTTGCATACACGCATATTCAGCTGTTGAGCTCTGTTCTGCTAGCTATGCCTTGTATTCGATCTGTGCGTACCAGGATTCCGGGCTTAAGGACGAACGGGTAACTCCCGTATACCTTAAAGCTGGAGGCGCGCGGGTAACTCCCGTCCCTCATCTCCCTGCTGGGACAGTTAGCCGCTATGGGCGGAGTGGGTAGCTCCCACACCTCATGAGTGGGCAACAGCAGGTTGAGATATTGTTGCATCTGGTTCAGTATACGTGACACGAGTGGGTAGCTCCCATATACTCAGTATACATTCTGTGACTACTGTCTTCCAGCTGATTCGCTCCAGGTGTTGAGTTGTGTTATCCAGCTGTCGAGTTTTTGTTTGAGATCTCTCAGCTTTTGGCTCTTAGTTGTATTTCGATCTCCTGCATAGCATCTGCATATTTATATACTGCTTCTGTTTGATGTATTGTTGCTCTCCGTACTGGGGTTTGACCTCGAGGTCCCCTGGGGCTGTGTGTTGTTGCCTGCTGGTTGTACAGGTTTTCCAGGATTCACAGCTGGGTGTGGCTTTGATCGAGCTGGTGGTGCCCCAGTGTCAGGCCCCGTGCTAATTACTAACAATTAACACATAATAAGCGCATAATCACGGAAGCTTAAAATCAGGGCTTAAAAATTTTTCGAAATACCATGGGCCTGAACTTCAAATCATACTGTCAAAATATGCAATACTCAAAAATATAAGTTAACTCAAACTCATACAGCAAGTAACCACATAATTCATCTCAAATTATGGATCCCCAAATACAAATAAAACACGGGACATCCCCCGGTTCATAGAATCCTCAAAACTGGTACCAGACGCAATACTCGAAACGCAGCGTTTCAACTTAACCATACGACGTCGCGTTGCTCCCTCGACTGTTTCCTCAAATCCACAGCTGGTCATCCAGTCGCAACACTCAAATCGCGGGGTTCAACTAAATCAAACGACGCCGTTACTCACAGCTGCTTTATCCAGTTGCAACACCATTCCTCTCGCGACTGGTTCTTCCATTCTTCGATTTGTCATTCTCTCACAAGCGTAACGACTGCTTATCCATTTCCACCAGCTGCAAGCTACAGTGACCATCAAAATCCAAATCCTACCAGTCGTTGGCTACAGCACGGCTGATTCAATACTTAGAGGACTTCGACAACTCTAAATCTTCAAATTTCACGTGGCTAATCCCAAACAATAAAATTAACCAATAATCTAAATCTGAATCCTCACACCCAGGTGGTGGATAGAGTGTCCCAGTTAGCGTATATCATATTATGTACTAGTGCTGTCAGCCGGGGAATGCCCTGTGCTTTAGTTTTAATTCAGCTGTAGTGTTGCCATCTTTCGTATTGTTGCTCGTATTTATTGTTGTACTGTTGTATTTCGAAATGTAAACTGGGATTATTTTATGTATTGTGTTATTTTAAATTATCTGTTTTAACCGTCAGGCCAAACGAAAATTTTAAGCTACTTTTTTATTGCTTCCGCTACGTTTAACTCTGAGTTGTGCACGAGGCCTGACATGCAGTGTACGCTATCATGTTGTTATTGCTTGCCTCTGTTCTGTGCTGGTGGTTGCAAGCTGTTGTATCTGCATACACGCATTTTCCTTGTTGAGCTCATATATTTTTAGCCGTCTATTGTTGTGCTAACTCGTGTGTACCAGGATGCTGTTATTGAGGACGAGCGGCAATACCGTGCTCCTCATCTCCCTGCTGGTTTAGTTGTTAGCCACTATGAGACGAGTGGATAGCTACCACGCTCTCATGGCTTTGGCAACAGCAGGTGGAGTGATCTGGTTTCTGCTCTGGTACAGTGTGTTGAGACGAGTGGATAGCTACCAAGCTCTCACATGCTTCGTGGCCACTTCCATTCATTCGATCTGATTGACAGCTGCTGAGCTGGTCCTTGAGCTCCCTTGGCTTCCTGATTCATTTGTAGCCTGTTGCCTTTTCATCCTACTGTTCTCATGCATAGCACGTTCATTTATATCTGTTGCTGTCTATTTGCTGTTTTATTTTGCTCTCCTTACTAGGATTTGACCCCTGTCCCTTTGGGGCTGGTTGTTTTTTGTTGTCTGTGTGTTGTTCAGGATACCCAGGTTTCTTAGATGGTCGTAGAGATGACTCAGCTGGTGGTGCCCCGAGAGGTGGATAGAGTGTCCCAGTTACCTATATTTTATAATTATGCATTAGAGTCATTGCCGGGGAATGTCCCGTGTTGATGTTCTATTGCTGATTTGAGATTATGTTGTTTGGGAGACACTCGATGCTTGTATTGTTATTTTCTTGTTGATTGGTTTTTCGGTTGTTGTAAACCAATGTTTTGGAGTATCAATGTATTTTAAAACTTTGTCTTCTAAGTCAGGCCAAAGCGAAAAATTTTAGCCACTATTTAATGCTTCCGCAGTTGTGATTGCGTGTTTAATCTCTGTTTTGTGCACCGGGCCTGACAGGGGGGTGAATGAAATCCTCTCGATTTTGTGAAAACTCTTTTTAAAATATTTTGCAAGCTTTCGGGTTGTCTCAGAGCTGAGTTACCAGCTCAGAGAATCTCAGCGTAATCTGTTATCTAAAGTAACAAAATTTTATCTGTGCGAAAGTAACACGATACAACAGTGAACAGATAAATATCTTAAAGCTGTAAAAGATTAGGAACGAGAGTTTGTTTTTGGAAGTTCGGAGCTGAAACTCCTACGTCTCCCATTCTTCCTTGTACAGGAAGGATTCAACTAGAATAATTTGATTATCAGCTTCTGTAATAACCCGATCCAACAGCCTGCAAGATTTAAGAACTCCTAGCAACACCAAACTGGTACATACACTCAATCTGTAAAGATACTAACAAAATGATCGCTCTAAGCTGTCTCAGCTTGGCAAGCTCTCACACACTCTGTTTTTTATATACGATGAAATCTTAATACTACATAGTGTTTTCGACTGTAAATTTGACACCGAAAGATGATAACAGCAAGTAGCGTGAGTCACTCGTGTAAAATGGTTTGAGGATTGTGTCTCTGTGTACAGTTCTTCCGTTTGTATAAACTGTCTGTATGAACTGTAACTTAGATGGTTTGAAGATTGGTAGATATTTATTCGATGGTTTAGAGTTGTTGTTATGGTAACCTTTTCAAAGATTTGCGCTTCATCTATATATCCCCTTCTTTTCAAACGGTAATTAATTGAGCCACTAGATACACTTCTCATCGAGGATGAAGGTACGTTCCAATAAATGCTTCTCCTTAGAGTTGACTTTTGTCTGCAGAGCCCAGTATCCTTTTACATAGAAATGGAAACCTTCGACTTTCTCATAAAAAATCTGTCTGTCCATTTTACTGTAACTGGAGCCTTACAGTCTGATCTTCAACTTTGACAAAAAGGTTCTTTCCTCTTTTGACTTTCAACGACTCTTTTAATTATGGTGTATTTCATAGACTCTTTTAACTCGAACACAGTGCCGCTTTGCCCTTGTTTGTACTGTTCATATATCGCACGCTTTGATTGACTAGCTCTTGCCTGATCTTCTACGTTATTCCTCTGAGCTGGTCCCTGAGCTAATCCTCTGATATGCTCTTGCTTCTTCTTTGTTTTGCTCTGATCTGTTTCTGTGCTTCTTCTCTAAGCTGCTCTTGTACTTGTCTGCTCTATTATGCTCTAAGTTTTTTCCTTCACTTAGGCTCTGGTCTGATCTATTTCGTTAAGCTCTAAGCGGATATGTTCGATTAACTGTGCTGACTGCTCTTGAGCTCATCTGATCTATTTTGCATATACGTTCTCCTCTGAGCTGATCTGGTCTAAGCTAATCTCTTGTTGTTGTTTCAGCTTAGACATTCTTAGCTGATCTCTCGATCTGACCTGAGAACTGAACTCCCCACGTTCTGTTCTGATAACTTATCTTGCTCTAATCTGAGATCTGTTCACAGGACCTGCATTTCCTTGTGGTGAATAGAAAGATGGCTCTATTAGCTAGGCAAGGCTAGCTCACCGAGGTTTGAGCTATTCTCTGAACTATCTTTGCTCTGAGCTGTTCGACTTCTTCATACAGCTCTGAGCTGTTTCTGCTACGATTTGGTCTGTGTTGCTCCACTTAGTTCAGCTCTGAGATGATCTTGACAATGCTTCAAGTTCGTTCAGCTCTGAGCTGCTTCGACACTGTTCTGATTACGCCTATGTTGTTCCAATTGGACTAGCTCTGCTATTTCAGCTTAGACCTCTAAGCTGATCTTATTGATGTTTCAGTCCGTTCTTCTTTCAGCTTGAACTGCTCTAAGCTGGTGCCTTTTGAGTTGTTCCTCTAAGCTGGTCTGTGAGATGATCCGATACGAAGCTCCTTCTAAGCTGTTCTAGTTATCATATGTTCTAATCTGCTTTGTACAGCTTTGTTCTGCTCTAATATGCTTCGTACAACTCTGAGCTATTTCATTTTGCACTGTACAGCTCTGAGCTGTTTGAGGTGTTCTGCTATGTTCTTCCTGCTTATACTGTTGTGGATCCGGATCCGCCCCCCGGCAGGCAGCGGAAGAACAATCAAAATTTGAAATACATAGGGTGTTTCAGGCGTGTTACCTCGCTGGCACTTGTGCCTGGCTCCAACCGGTGTTTTAAGAACCCGGCTCTTCTCGGTAGATTGCGGAAGAAACGCCAATCCGGTCCACGACCAGATCCGAGACTCCTTCGTCAGGCTGCACTAGAAGCCCTGACGAGATCAGCACGAACGGATTCTCCACGTCGAGTTGGCCGGAAACCAATTTTCCGGCGAAGACGGCGGCGGCGGCGAGAGAGGAGAAGGGAGGGAGGCGGCGGTTTGCTATTAGGTTTAGGTTATGTTGTAGTGTTTTTTTTAATCAAGTCACTAAGTCTAATTAAATAGACTTAAAGTTGGACTTGGGCCGGTCCAACGGGCCCGGGTCCAAATGACGATATCTATCGCTGTGACTTCATCGTAACTCCGATCGCCGATCAGATCGGACCGATCGACTCAGTTTCCAAAATTGAATGTTATGATGTGAAAAACAATTTTTTGGAAACTGAATGTTATGATGTGAAAAACAATTTTTCAGATTGTCAAACCCCAAATAGCAAAATGACCGTTTTGCCCCTCAACAGAGTCAAATCCCGGTTTGACCCCTGTTGACTTTTAGGAAGTCGCACTTCCCAAAATCCTCTTCTCATGCTCAACACATTGAGCCGAGTATCCGTCTGGGAATCTTGAATCCAGTACTTGTGTGACCCTCAATGGTTCAGGGATACAGCTAGCCGTGGGCCCACAACCATTGTGGCTCCGGAATCACAATTCCGGACCTGTCCAACGGATCATGGTAAAGTGTCTAGCAACATCGCCCCATGATCCCCTAGGTATCACTGATAGTGCCTGCAAGAACCACTCGGTCATGGTTAGCGTACGGTACGGTCCTTTCAATCCATATATCCCGATCAGATCAACGACCATTGGTAAATCGAGAGTCGCTAGAGATCCGATAGCTATGCATACATCTTGGAGATCGAATAGTGACATCGCGAGTGTAACTAGGTAAACACATTTACCTAAAACACTTCTAGTACTCTGGCCAGAGATTTGCACACTATTATCCCCTCAGATAGCATAGGATATCCACGCATGTCTGCGAGCGGTGAATCCTCGACA
>KV010245.1:0-15470 GCA_001598015.1 Dorcoceras hygrometricum | reverse complement strand
GAGGGTAGTTCGATAGATCACCAGGTCACTATCTATCTGGATGCTCAGAACATCACAATGTTCCCTACCAATGAAACATTGTACTTTGCATCGCAGATACTAGTCTCGAACTCGGGTGGCCTTATCCTCATTTTGACGGCCCAATTGACTAGGAACATGTTCAGAATACACAGCGACTATTAGATGTGTTTCATGATAGCCGTCATACCCACTATCACATCTAACATACGCTTTAGTGCATTCTAGGTCTTTACTCAACGCAATTGTAAATCATTACACACATAATGAAAGTAAAGAATGCCATATATAGAAAATGCGAATATCATATATAAAGATCGTTTGTACAAGAGTCTATAAAACCCACACGCCACAAGTTGGCTAGTTGGGCATCTACTCTAACAAAAATTTCGAACCCAAAATTGACAAGGTTTTTCTCAAATTAAATTTCCTTCTCAAAAAACAAAATAATGAATCAAATGTAGATTACAGTTCGGAAGCGAGTGTCCTTCGATAGGCATTCTCTCATCTCCGGCCCAGCTCTCATCCGCCAGCCTCACCTACACCTCCTCACCTGGATCAATAAAAACTAGTGAGCCTAAGGCCCAGCAAGTGAAATCGGAAAGTAAGGAATAATGATATATGTGCATATGCATAACATAATTTTTAAAGGAAGTAACAACATTTCATGAACTTTCTCTGTAAACAGGTCGTGGAAAAAGCCCTTGATCATACATCAAATTATTTTATGAAGTGTGTCTTAAAAATTTCCTTCAGTTATAGTTGATTGATCAAGATCATCTGGTATCAGGCTTGTCGGCACACCCCAACCGAAGGCCGACATTCACACGCCCATAATCCTTCAATATTGGTGGGACACCCCGACCAGTCGATCGGCATCCACACATCCACAGGTTGGTGGAGCACCTCAGCTCGTCGGTCGACATCCACACACATGTAACTTCGGTCATAACTTCTCCACAATTCATTTACGACCTTTAAGTTACCTTCAAAAATTTTCTTTCCTCCTCTAGATAAAAATCCCTCAAACAGCAATTGGGTGCATTTTTTTCCGTAAACTTTCAAAACCTCAGGTCAATCACCCTCACACAAGCGATCAGCTTAAAAACTCTCTTTTATTTTTGAAAGACGGATGGGAGCACATACATGTCCAAGCTTAGGGATGTAGAAACAGATCGGACCTAAATCCTAATGACACAAATCTGGATATTTCGCTCCTAATCTGTTACTCTAGTGTCAGCTGGATCAGAACATACTAGAGCTGATGTCGAAGAGATGTATATTACGAACTAAAAGCTGAGTTTAGACTAGGAACATGTTCAGAATACACAGTGACTATTAGATGTGTTTCATGATAGCCGTCATACCCACTATCACATCTAACATACGCTTTAGTGCATTCTAGGTCTTTACTCAACGCAATTGTAAATCATTACACACATAATGAAAGTAAAGAATGCCATATATAGAAAATGCGAATATCATATATAAAGATCGTTTGTACAAGAGTCTATAAAACCCACACGCCACAAGTTGGCTAGTTGGGCATCTACTCTAACATATACTTCCTGAGCTGAATCGCCTAATCTGATCTGTCTTCATCTCTGTTCTAAATAGTGCGATCTGCTCTTGATCTGTTCTAAGCTGATCTTGTTTCCTGGGCTATTATTCCCTAAGCTGATACGCTCTAAGCTGATCGAAGCTCCTAAGCTAATCTCTTCTTCGTTGAACTGCGCCCTTTGTTTATACAGCTTACTTCTTCAGCTCGCAGCTGATCTACTCCAGCTCGCTTCTGATCTGCTACAGTTCGCTTCTTCAGCTCATAGCTAATCTGAACCAGCTCGCTTCTGATCTGCTACAGTGTACTGCTTCAGCTCGCAGCTGATCTGAACCAACTCGCTTCTGATCTGCTACATTGTACTGCTTCAACTCGCGTATAATCTGATTCATGTTAGACTTACACCTTAGACCTGTGCAAATGATTAAATTGTTAGAAACATAAGATCGGATTTTGTGTTCATCAAAATCCAGATCTGATCTATTACATAGATCCAACACATTACACTCGTCATATATTTCTTTTTTGTTTTTTTAAACAATCATTATTATGTTTCTCAAGATTATGGTTATCCGATTATAATTAATGAATATATGTTATTTTCTTGTAACTTCATTTCAGGAACTACAATCCTCAAAGTTATCCCGCGACGAAGCTTTCAACAGTTCAAAGTACCATACGAGCTTCCTTTCCTCCTTTCTTTTTTCTTTTTAGAAAATTACAATTCCCAGATAGACACTTAACTAATTTATTTTTCGAGAAAAGGAAAATATACTGAAAATTCCTAAAAAAAATTGAACAACATTTCTAGTGGAACCCAATATCTTGTGGTGTTGGACCCACATGAAATTAAAATTCCGATATAATTTGTGAATGGGAGTTAAAGAAAAAGGTCGAAGATATCTCAATCAGTTCAAAGGAAATTCAACGTTATCTTGACTCTCTTTTTTAATGACTTTTACGCCAATTATTTCCCCTCAAATATCGGGGAGAGTCCACCTAATAAATATGCATGTGCCCACGATTGCTCCAACGATTCTCGATGATAAGTGGAGAATAAGAAATAACATATTACAAGAATTTTCGTTTCACTCCAGCTTAGCGTTGGGATAATTCTTGATAAAACATTTTAATAGTCTATTATCATCACTAAGAATTCTGTTGTAACCGAATTTTTCCTCGGTCCACAATTTGTCATTAGGTCTGGTGCTCGATAGAATACACCTAGGGATACCACCCGGCCTAATCCTCGGGAGAATACACCTTGGGATATCACCTGGTTTGGTTCTCGAGAGAATAAACCTCGGTATACTACCAGGTCTGGTGCTTGGGAGAATACACCACGGGATTCCACCAAGTCTGATGCTCGAGATAATACACCCTGAGCATGCCTGAACAATTGAATGGAAACGAGCTAAATCGAGTGACCTGAAAACACAAAAATAAGTTAGAGGGTGCCAGATTTGTTTTTGGTGAAACCTCTCCGATTTTTATGTCAGGTCCGGAGATAAGAGAGTAAAAGAATATGTAAAAGGTAAGAGCTTGTCCCATGTGAGTGAGTTTAATGTGAATCATACCTGGGATTTTATAGAGGGGCTAGGCGGTTAATATGAGTGAATTTACCTGGTGGGTGATGCAATTGAGCGGGATTTTTGCTTGGTGTCGTGCATGAGTTGACCACTTCTCAATGTGTGATTCTCGTCACGATTCCTCAACATAAGACAAATTTGCCGTGTACTCAAGGTCCACTGTTAGAGGCGTAATTACTACGCTAGGGCTCTGGATGAGATGAATTGGCTCAAGGACATTAAATCGTGCTCCAGTGTTCTGAGGTCTGTTCGGACATGATATGACCTGCTCGAGCTATAAAGTTCTGGGATCTGTCAGTCAGGGTATGACCTGCACGAGCTCTGGAGTTCTGAGCTCTATTCAGATGGGGTATGACCTGCTCGAGCTCTGGAGTTATGAGGTTTGTTCAACAAGGTATGACCTGGCCGAGCTCTGGTGTTCTGAGGTCTATTCGGGCAGGAAATGACATGCTCGAGCTCTGGAGTTTTGAGGTCCCGAGGTTGCTTACAGATGGGTACCAAGAGTATCCTCCGATCGATCATAGACGAGGGAATTGAAGTCTAGGACCGTGTGTAGTTCTGGTTGGGACCTAAAATCATATTTTTTTTTCTCTGTAATGACTTTTCCCTTCAATGAAGTTTTGATTTGCATTCATACTCCATGTTCTTTCAATCTCCCTAAAAAAGCACAAATATTTGCCATAAGTAATATCATACGCAGGACTTGGTAGGGGCTTTCCCTTCAATATTTCCTGAAGTGTTAGAGGAACTACCCCAAACATAAATGAAAGTTTAACTAAACAGAAATTCCTGTTCAGATAGGGTACCTTCCATGGTTCGCAGTAACGGTCACGAAGATCGTCGCGGGGAACTCCGTTCCAGTTCCATTATCGTTTCACGGAAAGGTCACGTCACGGAAGTTTTGAAAAAATATAAAACATAAACACTCTTCGCATAAGCAAGAACCTTTCATACTCTTGAACACCCCTATGGCTGTCCTCTCTTCGCGTAAGCACTAATCAAATCCGAATAAGGATAAAAAGATATTACATCAAAAACTCTCCAGGCTAAATCCACTTTTCCTAGTCTACCTAGAGTACTAATCATGTATGTGGTCAATTTCTCCAATTCATTCCTTCTCTTTTCACGACTAATTGCAAACTGGAAACACCGCGTTGCCTTCGACCACACTCCTCTATTCCCCATACATTCTAGGAGATCACGTCACATATTCCTCTCTCAAGCATTTCATCAAATAGTCGATGCGCCTCATCATTTTCCACACAACGCCAAACATAGATACGATAGCATTGCCCAAAAACATATCGAAGGCGGTGAGGCAAGGGAAAGCAGGAGTACCCCGGGCAGCGGCGGCAGCGGGTGGGGGAGGCTTGGGGGGCCGCGAGCCTACTTAAAATTTACTTAGTACTTGTATGTAATTGGACTGAGTGGTGAAATCTTCGTTGAAATCTCATATGCAGGTTGCTTTGTCCGGAACCTTTGTTACAGAGAGTTGGTGCAATAGCAGTAAGAATATCTAATATTCTTCTTTCTTGGCTTCATAAATATAAAAGAATATCATCTTGATACGTTTATTTATTTGTCAGCGCAATGGAGCAAAATTGTTTGCTGTTGGCACCACTTCATCTTTGGTAATCTCATCAATGAAAATCTAGTTTGAAAACTTGGTGCTTTTTGTGCAGCATCCTACAATATATATCCCCAATTTCAGATGGATTAAACATTCCAGGCTGGAACTTTGCAAGGGTTGCCCCCTTTCCCGTTCCGGCGAACCATGGTACCTTCCTGAGCAAATAATCGTAAAATAAGCATGAGAAGTTTCTGTTCGAGCAAAGTTTTCTCATAAGTAAGAAAATAACTGTCGAGTAATTGAGTTGGCTAGGATTTCTATCATGAACAACCAACATAAGTTGGGCTTTGTGGTACGGCATTGATCAGGATTTGTGCCAACAAGAGTTGGGGTTTGTGATGTCAAACTGGTCGGGCTTTGTAGTATTGAGTTGGTTTGGATTGGTGCCAACAAGAATTGTGCTTTGTGGTACCGATCTGGTCAGGCTTTGTGGAGCCGAGCTGTTAGGCCTTTGTCGTGTTGAGCTGGTCAGGTTTTGTGCCAACAGTAGTTGGGCTTTGTGGTGTCGATCTGTCGGGCTTTGTGGTTCGAGCTGGTCAGGCTCTGTGCTGTCGACCTGGTTCGGATTTTGATTTTGCTCGGGAAAGGTACACCAGGTGATTGAATTAATGCATTAACAGTTCAATTGGTCGAGTCAACTTGTGCCAGAAATTAAGGAATTTACAACAAAATAAGAACTGACATAAGCATAATATTTTCATAGGTGAACAATTTTACAGGGTTGGCGGACTCTTCCCTGAACTTCTTTATTTTTTGCCAAGGTTTGGATCGGGTGTGTTAACACAGCGGTGGATCCAGATCTCACTCGCGAGGCACAGCGGAAGTTTAAAAAATGTCCTGGGAACGGTCATACACGAAAAATAAAATATCTAAACATACAAAGGATGCATAGAGTATTTATCTTTGGCGACTTGGCGCGTGGCTCGACCAGTCCACAGGGGAAATGGACGTTAAATGGTTGAACGGATGAATGAATGCCCAATCCGCTCCACGATCGGAAATTCATTCATTGGTCTACACTAGAAGACTAGTGAAGATTTTAAGAACGGAACCTTCACACCGAGACGGTTGGAACAAATTCCGGCTGCTGTGGAGGCGAGAGGAGGAGGGTGAGAGTGAGGGGAGGTGAGCTGGGAGGAATTGTCAATACAACTTGGTACAAATGAATGTCTACCCTTAAGCCCCTATTTATAGATATTTCATGGGCTTAAATCAGGTTAATGGGCCTAGGTCAGGCCCAGTACCAATGAACATTGGTTTCGAGTCCATCGTTGTGGCTTCAGCATAATCCCGATCGACGAGTAGATCGGATCGATCTGCACAGTCCAAATTATACATTATGATACGAAAATAATTTTTTGGACCACTGAATCTATAAATGATAGTTTTGCCCCTATTAGCTAAATATGGAAGTCCCACTCCCTTAGCTAATTTTGGAAGTCATACTCCCATACCTCCTAATATACTCAATACTTTGAGTATAATTTCCGTACGGTACTTGACCCTCAATGATTAAGTGATACAGCTAGCAGTGGGCTCACAACTCCTTGTGACTCCAAAAACACCTTTTCGGACTTACCCATCGGACCATGGTAAAGCGTCTAGCAACATCACCCCGTGATCAAATATCCCGATCGAATCAACGATCATTGATGAATCGAGAGTCGCTAGAGATTCGATAGCCATGCATACATCTTGGAGATCAAATAGTAGCATCGCATGTGCTACTAGGTAAAACAATTTACCTAAAGCACATCTATTACTCTGGCCAGATATTTGCCACACTATTATCTCCTCAGATAGCATAGGATATCCATGTAATTGGGCGAGTGATGAATCCTCGACAAAGAAGAATTGACTCCTACTTGCATCGGGACCTCACCCAATCTCACCACCTGATGACCCCAATAGAGTGGGTAAACAGGTCAAAGTGAGGCACCTATCATGTAGAGTCTCAATGAAGTTTCGAGTAGTAAGGACTAATCTATACAACCAAGACCACGGACTTAATCCACTCGACAAATGATAACCACTTGGAGAGCCCGAACGAGGGTAATTCGATAGATCACCAGGTTACTATCCATTTGCATGCTCAGAACATTTCTTTGTTCCCTACCAATGAAACGTGGTACTTTGTATCGCAGATGCTAGTATAAGCTCGGGAGGCCCTTATACTCTTTTGGATGGCTCAATCAACTAGGAATTACTTTATAACACACATTGAATATTAGATGTATTTCATGATAACCATCAAATCCACTGTCACATCTAACATACACCATAGTGCATTCAAGGTCTTTATCAAATAATTTATAATCATAATAATGAAGATAAAGAATGCCATAAATATGCGAATTTTCATAAATGAAGATTTTTTTACATAGAGTCAACAAGAACCCACATGCCACAAGTTGGCTAGTTGGGCACCTACTCTAAAAGGGTAGAGGATTGAACTATGGTCGTAAAGCTAGGATCTGCTCTTCTGTTTTCAGCCACCAGTTGAGAAATTCAAGCTACTGTGAGTCCCTGTTAGGGGCCTCGGGATGAGTTCTCATCATTGTCACTGTTGTTATCTCCCGTCTCATGGAATCTACTCTTTCTTGGTGGCTTATTCTCTTTCTTATACCTTGTTGTTTCCCACACAATGTCAATTGATGTAACCAAAATTGTCCTCAGTCGACAAGCTCCCATCAGGTCTGTTGCTCAAGAGAATACACCTCGAGATACCATCCAGTATGATCCTCAGGAGAATACAACTTGGGATACCACCTGGTCTGGTCCTTGAGGTAATACACCAAGGTATACTATTAGGTGCTCGATAGAATACACCACAAAACACCACCAGGTCTGGTGCTCGGGAAAATACACCTCTGAGCATGTCTGAACAATTGAATGTAAACGTGCTAAATCGGGTTACCTGAAACCACAGAAACAAGTTAGAGGGTATCAGATGTGTTTTCGATGAAGCCTCTCCGATGTTTAAGTCAGGTAGGGAGATGAAAGAGGGAAATAATATGTAAAAAGCTAAGATGTTGTCCCATTGTGAGTGAGTGTAAAGTGAGGCATACCTGGGGTTTTTATAGAGAGGTTAGGCGGTTAATTGCTATTTTGCGTGGCAATCCGCATCGATGTAAAGTGAAGGACCTACGACAATGACGGAACGCCATGAATAATCTTCCCTCTTTGCCTCCAATTACATCCGCATGGGTGATGCGCTTGGACGGGATTTTTGCTTGATGTCGTGTCTGAGTTGACCACTTCTCAAGGTGTGATTCTCGCCACGAATTTTCGAGATACGACCAATTTATCGTGTACTCAAGGTCCACTTTTAGAGGCATAATTACCACGCTGGGGCACTGGGCGAGATGAGTTGGCTCGAGGATATTAAATTGTGCTTGTTGTTCTGAGGTATGTTCGGGCAGGGTATGACCGACTCGAGCTATAAAATCCTGAGGTTTGTTCGGGCAGTGTATGCCCTGCTCGAGCTCTGGTGTTCTGAGGTCTGTTCGGACAGGGTATGACCTGCTCGAGCTCTGGTGTTTTGAGGTCTGTTCGGGCTAGATATGACCTGCTCGAGCTCTGGAGTTCTGAGATCTGTTCGGACAGGATATGACTTGCTCGAGCTCTGGTGTTCTGAGGTCTGTTCGAGTCCTGAGGTTGCTTTAGGGGTGTATATGATAAGTCTAACGGTGTGAATTTATGTGGGTACGATGGATTCAACATTTTGATAAAATTATTGGTAAAAAATTGTTCAACCTGAAGTTGATCAAACTGCACTCAACCTAGACACGGCTACGGGCCGGTTCCGGGTCCGACCCGTCGGTTCTGGGTCCAAAAAACCTAGAACCGGAACCGTGAGAATCGGTTCCGGGTCGGGTCAAAAACCGGCGGGTCTTTTTAAAAAAAAATTTAAAATTGAATTTATGTTTTTTTTTAAAAGGGAATTTTGTTTTTATAAAAAAAGGTATTTTTATAATTTAATTTTAATATTTTGAATTTAGAATTTCGAATTGAATTTTGATTTGAAAATTTGAATTTTAATTAAATTGAATTATAATTTATAATTTTAATTTGAGTTTTAAATTTTGAATTCGAATTTTAATTTGTGTTTGAATTCGAATTTGAATTTAAAAGATAACAATTGGGATTTTAATTTGAAATTTGAAATGTAAATAATTTCAAAAAATAAATATAATTGAATAATATAATTTTGATTCGAATTTTATTTTGAATTTCGAATTCAAATTAGAATTCCAATTTGAATTTGAATTTTGAATTTTGAATAGAATTTGAATTTTGATTTGAGGATTTGAGTTTTAATTAATTCAAATTTTAATTTGTATTTTAATTTATAATTTTAATTTGAATTTTTGAATTTTGAATTATTTTAATATGTGTTTGAATTTGAATTTGAATTTGAATTAAAAAGAATAATAATTGGGAGTTGAATTTGAAATCTGTAGTGTAAATGATTTCGAAAAATTAATATAATTGAATAACAATACAAAAATTTTAAAATTACAATAGAAACTAAAGACGAATTAAATTGAGAAATTGATCTAATCACTTGTGCCTCATCCAGTTGTTGTTCCATAAGTGCCCTCGGTGTCTTCGTCGTCATTTGTCTCGTTTTGACTATCTTGTGTTCTTGAGGCAGCTCTCGACCAATCGTTAAATAATTCTCAAGTTCTAGATTGGAACTTGAGGATCCTGGTGGACTTTTCGTTCTCTCACGAACTAACATTTGAGCCTTGGATATTTTTGATGTGGTGCTACTAGATGTGGTGAGTTGTTGTGCTTGTGACCAAATTTCTCATTATTTTAATTATAAATTTCAATTAAATTATTTTTAACACTAAACAAAATCATGGAAGATCACGCACAAACCGTTTTGGCCTCATGCCATTTATTTTACAAAATTTATCCAATTATTTCATAACTTGATGATGTGTCAACAGATAATGAATTGCAGATCTAATTGGTCTTATATAAAGTTCTAAACTTTTAAGACCATCTTGCGCACACAAGTTGAAAATATGGCATTTGCATCTAATAATCAATATATAGTTATGCTAAAGTGTTTAGCCATTTTAAGATCATATAAATTAATCAAATATTCTCAATTCAATAATAAATGAAGTTTTAATAGTTTATAAAAAATTATTAGTACATGATTATGATAGTAATATATTGAGAAAATGACATGAGAAATTTTTAAGTTATTATATTATTTCAATTTATTTGTTAAATATTTGAAAACTTTACTGTTAAAGATTTTAAAGAATGATTGGGTAAATGTAAATATTAATTAAATAAATTAAATGATGTGTTTAGGCATTTTAAGATAGTATAACTTAATCAATCCTAACAATTTTATGATAAATGAAGCATTTATATATATATAAATATGTTAGCTGTTTTTTTAACAACAAATAGTTGACACAGTGGTCGGTACTCTGGTTTGTCATATTGTTGGCCTGGATTTGATTCTGCATCACAACGGAAGTGTATTGTTTTTGAAAAACCAACGACTCGCCGGGCCGGTTCCGGTTCGAACCCGACGGGTCCATGGGTTACCAAAATGGTAAACCGGAACCGGCCCGTCCTCTCACGGTTCCGGGCCGTTTGCGGGTCAAAAATCGTTGACCCGATTAACCAGCCCGTTGACCACGGTCCGGTTCAGGGTCGGTCTAACTCAACCTAAAAATAACTAAACCCAACAAATCAGACCTAACCCAAATTATTTTTTATTTAATTATTTTTAACAAAATAAGTTAATTAAAATAAAAAACACAATAATATATTATTTCAAACACATAATAATAATAATTAAAACTCAGCTATATATAATTTTGAAAGTTTAATTGCAGAAATTTAAATAATTTTTAGTGTAATAAGTAATTGTTCTTTTAAAGAAATCATATTTTATAAAATAATTTTATATGATATAACATTATAACATCAATGAGAAATAATTATTTTCAGACCCTGCAACATTAAAAACACATCAAATCTTTCTTAAATCTATATAGTTCCCCTCGTTATCCCGCTCTAACTACATTATTATACGAAATAAACGGTAGTACTGGAAATTTAACACATTCCAAGCTACATGTTAAAATTTATAAGAAATTGATTATAATAATTTTTGGAAGATAAATATATACAAGTGTTTGTGTAATTTTGCGAATTTTGGGCGTGCCAGACGCGTAAGCGCCAATTCGTGAAAAAGACGTGTAACAACTTGTAAAAAATCTAACTTCTAAATCAAACAAAAGCGAGAACTAAATTTGACCGTTAGTTCTAATCTCTTAAACAACATGACACCAAAAACAAAAGAATTAAACTGAAATCCATATGAATAAATCCCTAACAAGGCTTGTATTTTCAACAAACGTAGAAGATTTACAATATTTCAGAAAACTAATATTACTGTTAAAGATTTTAAAGAATGATTGGGTAAATGTAAATATTAATTAAATAAATTAAATGATGTGTTTAGGCATTTTAAGATAGTATAACTTAATCAATCCTAACAATTTTATGATAAATGAAGCATTTATATATATATAAATATGTTAGCTGTTTTTTTAACAACAAATAGTTGACACAGTGGTCGGTACTCTGGTTTGTCATATTGTTGGCCTGGATTTGATTCTGCATCACAACGGAAGTGTATTGTTTTTGAAAAACCAACGACTCGCCGGGCCGGTTCCGGTTCGAACCCGACGGGTCCATGGGTTACCAAAATGGTAAACCGGAACCGGCCCGTCCTCTCACGGTTCCGGGCCGTTTGCGGGTCAAAAATCGTTGACCCGATTAACCAGCCCGTTGACCACGGTCCGGTTCAGGGTCGGTCTAACTCAACCTAAAAATAACTAAACCCAACAAATCAGACCTAACCCAAATTATTTTTTATTTAATTATTTTTAACAAAATAAGTTAATTAAAATAAAAAACACAATAATATATTATTTCAAACACATAATAATAATAATTAAAACTCAGCTATATATAATTTTGAAAGTTTAATTGCAGAAATTTAAATAATTTTTAGTGTAATAAGTAATTGTTCTTTTAAAGAAATCATATTTTATAAAATAATTTTATATGATATAACATTATAACATCAATGAGAAATAATTATTTTCAGACCCTGCAACATTAAAAACACATCAAATCTTTCTTAAATCTATATAGTTCCCCTCGTTATCCCGCTCTAACTACATTATTATACGAAATAAACGGTAGTACTGGAAATTTAACACATTCCAAGCTACATGTTAAAATTTATAAGAAATTGATTATAATAATTTTTGGAAGATAAATATATACAAGTGTTTGTGTAATTTTGCGAATTTTGGGCGTGCCAGACGCGTAAGCGCCAATTCGTGAAAAAGACGTGTAACAACTTGTAAAAAATCTAACTTCTAAATCAAACAAAAGCGAGAACTAAATTTGACCGTTAGTTCTAATCTCTTAAACAACATGACACCAAAAACAAAAGAATTAAACTGAAATCCATATGAATAAATCCCTAACAAGGCTTGTATTTTCAACAAACATAGAAGATTTACAATATTTCAGAAAACTAATAAAACTAGAGATTGAAATTTGCTTGAATATGTGAAATGCTAAGTCAAAATGAAGAAAAACTTGATTGCTGAATATTGCAATGAGTCGTGCAGATTTTGTGCCGAGAAGTGTTGATTATTGATTGATTCTCCTCCTCTCTCTGTTTCTCGTTCCTTTTATTTCCTCATGGGGAGTTTTCCCATGTTTGCACGTTTTGGGCCACGTCTATCAGCTCCAACTGTTTTGGCGCTCACCTCTTTTCTTCTATGGATCGGGTTTAATTATCGATGAGCCTGGACTTTTTGCTGATTAAGGTTTGGGGCTGGGCCTTTTCATTTGGGCTTATAATTTTTAGCACAAACAGATGCCCCCCGCAAACATGTGGCCCATTGGGCCAATATCTTGTATAAAAGTTTTGTTTCCACAGCCCACTTGAATTCCACTTGTTGAAGCTTAATTATTGGGCCTGATTGTTGAAGCCCACCTAGTGTTTGAATCGTCTCTCTCCTCTTGGAAAAAGCTAGAAACTCTTCTGCAGATGTGCAGACCTTGTCCCGCTCTTCTTTCATTTCAAGTTTTAATCATCTTCTTTCCTCCTCCTTTGTTTTCAATGTATCCACCATTACTGGGGTTTTGCTGACTATTGGACGTCCCTTTTCAGCCTGCTTCAACACAAGGTGTGTGCCTCTTTTCAGTATTCTCTTCAAATGCAGCCAACCATTTTTGAAACTTTTCAAAAATCTCATTACGGCTAAAATCTTCCTCTTTAAATTTCTGATTTGTTGGGCTGGTAGAATACTAATTTCTATAACTTTTACAAGAAAATATTCCCAGAGCCAGTTACCAATGTACTGGGCATGATACTTGATTCCTGTCGAAGAAATGGTGAAATAGAGCTTGGGACCATAGTCTCCAAAGAAATTTCTGAAATGGAGCCTGTTGATGCTGGTAACAATATGCAATTAGCACACTGTTTTGCTTCAACGGCTAAATGGGATGGTTTTGGGGAGTCTTGGGTTCAGATGAGATCTCTTGGCCTGAAGAAAGCTCCGGGTTGGAGTTCTATTGAAATGCAAGGCACGATCACCCCCTTTTTCCACCACCATAGTTCACATCCTCAATATGCAAATATAATTTCCTTATTGGGGAAATTAACGATCGATATAACATAAATAGTGACTAACAAGTTGGAACAAATAACAACCACATGTCCAAGCACAATCCCAACAAAGAATAATAGACATAAGACATTGATATCGAAGGCCTACAGAGATTTGTGTACCTGGAATAGATGTTCTTCTGAAAGGATGAAGAAAAACTCTAATCAAGCCGCGGGGATTCTGGTTGATTTATCCTCAAAGTTGGAATGCTGCAGGGATAGGGTACTACATTTGAAGGTTTTTTATTTTGCAATAAATGCACTAGCTCATGATAGTGCTGAAGTGCGCAATGCAGCCTGCATCCTGAAGAATATATTTTGTTCTGTGAAGAATTTGAGTGCAGGTCACTTTATGAGTGAAACTGTTGTCCTTCCCTTGGCTCAGCTTTGTGCGACTCCTGCATGTCAGTCCAGATTTCTTCTCTACAAGCTCAGCAATGTGGCTGTTGATTAAGCAACACAAATCACTGTTTAGACAAAGTAAATGTGGTAACATCTGGGTTTGCTTTCAAAGTCGATGGAATCTGCCATCTGTGTTTGGGGAGTATATTTCTTTCTCATGGATATTTCTTTTGCAGGTATTGCTAATCACAGCGTGCAAGTTTAGCTTGGTAAATTCACGACCACCACAGGTATTTCTATCCTTTTTATGTGTTGCTTGTGTGATTTGCATTGCACCGGGGTCCCATTTCCTTTTCCCAGCAGCCATCTGTGTGCATTTCACTTCAGTGAGACCCCTATACTCTCGTACACTTGTATGCATTTTTAACCTTCCGTTGGTGGTATTTGTGGAGGATTGTTGTGGCTTTGTTTGATGTATTGACGCAATGGTGGGTTCCGATGGTTTGGAATATGGTTGAATCTGCTGTTGGTTAATGTTGTTGGATTTCTTGGCCATGTGTTGGCCTCCTTTTCATTCCCTAAGATCAATTATAGATATATTCCTCCAGAACTCTATGTACTCTAAACGGTCCTTCCCAATCAAGGGACCATTTTTCCCATTCTCTGTCCTTTGTTTCCATGGGGAGTATCAGTTTCCATGTAACAACGCCCTCATCAAAGCTCTTCTTCTTGACTTTTTTTTATCTCTTTAGACATTCGCTTGGCAGGTTGCTTGAATTGAATCCTTCTTTGATAGGGAGTCTGTGCTCCACTAAGCCCCAGTCCAGTCCAGACATGTCTTCATATGTCCAGACAAAACAATCTTCAAACTATCTCAACAGATCTATCAAGTCCTTCTTAATCTCATCTTTCCAGTAGTGCACTAATAAATATTACCTTTGGTTGGTCTGGACTCCCCAAGTTTACTTCTTCTACTGGATCTTGGACTTCGTGTGCGCCATACTCCATTTGAGCAGGTGCCATTACTAGATCATCTAGCTGGAGTTGGCCTTAATATTTCTCATCCTCCTCGTGGATTATTTCTGTCCCGAATGCTTCACATCCCAATTCTTCGAATTTGTCTAACATTTGCTGCACGTGTAGTTTGTGAATGGAGGCTGCAGCTGTGAGACCTTGATTTATAATTGAGATTTTTCGTTGGAATGTATCGATAATAGAGGTTCTGCTGGGTTAAGATCTCTATTTGAGTGTTTGAGTTGCATTTTTCGGGTTCCATTTCGTGTGTTGAACAATTCTGGAGATTTCGTATTTTTGCATATTTGAGGTACCTGCTGGATGACGTGTCAGCTGGTTTGGAGAGCTAGCGACTGGTCGGTGGCAAAACCAGTGAAGCGTGTTTTAGCTCGAGATTCTTGAAACGCCGTCGTTTGCGTGAAGTCTGGTTGCGTTTGTTGTGATCAGCAGATGCTTTAGCGTAGTTGCGTTGAGGGTTAAAACGACTGCGTTTAGATTAGTTGGCGCGACGTCGTTTGGATGTTGCGTCTGGTACCAGCTGGTAGATCGCGTTTGAGTTCCTGCTGGTCGATCAACAGATGTAGA
>KV010244.1:18918-40574 GCA_001598015.1 Dorcoceras hygrometricum | reverse complement strand
TGTTTAGCTTGCACTTTTCGTAGTTCAGGTAGAACTTCGTTTATTCGATGAAATCTTGTTCCTAGACTGGAATTAAGCTTCCTGTTGAGTTGTTGTGTAGGATGATAGCTGATTGAGTGTGTGTGTAACTCCCAGCGTGCTTTCTGTGTATTAGTGTCCCTGTGATTTATCCCCTGTGTGCCTTGACAGGTTGATATCCAGATTTCTTGGGACCTTTGATTGTAGTATTTGTTGCACAGAATTGAGGTACGAATCGAGCTTGTTTACAGCTTTGAGATAGGCATGGGGAGGTATTATGTGTTATATAGTTGTGCCGAGTTTTTGTGTAGAGGCAAGCTGTGTATATTATGCATGTCTATTGGCTGAACTATCTGGTATATTACCTGCTGTTTGGTGATCTGTTGAGTTGTTATGCATGTGATTATTTGAATTCTTTTGTTGTGTTTTCTGGCATTACTTGTACATGCATCATGTTGAGCATGTTACTGCATCTGCATAGCATATTGAGCCAATGGTTCCTTTGTTAGCCATGATATGCTGCTCTGTTGGAGCTTTTCCCTCGTGGTGCGGTGCGGTGTTGCATAACCACGATTGAGTGCAGCCGGAGGATGTTGGTTGAGTTGTTCCCAGTCCTCAGTTGCAGCAGCTGGAGGATGTTGGTTGAGTTGTTCCCAGTCCTCAGTTGCAGTGACCTGGATAGAGGTTGGTGGGTGGTTGTTTCCACTTGAAATTCCGTGCAACCTGGTGGGTGGCTTTCGCGCAGGTGCGACGATGAGCCACTCTATTTTCCAGTATAAGAGATCTGTTGTAACGCTTCGATCAGACCTGTTGGTGTGTCCAGAAGTCTCAACGTCATCGTTTTGTTGAGTAATCGCTGCTTAGCGCTAGTCTTCAGAAGTCGGTGAAATTTGTTAACGGGCGAGGATTCTTGGACAGATGTCAATGTTTTGCGTTGACCAGTTTGGCTTAGTGTTGTTGTGAGACCTGGAATTGTATAAGATTAATTTGGTTGGAATTAATCGGTTCTTAGAGATTTCTGGTGATTCAGATCTCTGTTTGGATGTTTTGTTTGCATTTTCAGGTCAGATTTCACATTTAGAGCATTTCTGGAAGTTTTCGTATTTTTGAGATTTTGGGTAAAATCTGGTTTTGTTGTGGGAGCTGGTTTTGTGGTGAGAGCTGGTTGATTTGGTGAAATCCAGTCGTAGCGTGTTTTGGTAGCGCGAGATTCCTAAACGCCGTCGTTTTAGTGAAATGTGGTTGCGTAGTGTTAAGTGAAAGCTGGTAGCGTGTTTGTATCCAGCTGTTGCTTTATCTCGTTTGTTGAGGGCAAAACGGTAGCGTTTTAATTAGTTGATGCGATGTCGTTTTGAATGTTGCGACAGGTACCAGCTGCGAGGTTTTGTTCGCGTGTGTATCGACTGGTTGTTCAGCTGGGAGCAGATGTCAACGATGGTCAACTTTCCTGTAGCTTGCGTCTGGTTTTTTTGCGCAAGAGCTAGCGACTGGATGACGTAGGCTATGCGTCGTCGTTTTAGTTAGCGCTAAGGAATCCAGTCGATGGGTTAGTGACCAGCTGTTGGGTTTATGCGACGCCGTTTTATTAAGTTGAAACGCTGCGTTTGGTTATTGCGTGAGGAAACCAGCCGTTGGTTTTAAGCGACCAGCTGGTAGCAGATTTGATGACGTAAGCGGTGCGACGTCGTTTTGTTAAGTCGCTGCGACAACGTTTTGATTAGCGTTGTTTGAGAATTCAGCAGTTGGTTTCTTTGTACCTGCTGGTTGTATTTTTAGCGTGCGTCGACTGGTTTTGTCGGTGGGTGATTTTAACCAGCTTTTACGCGTGTATTTAAGGAAGACTTGGTCTTCGATTTGAGATACCAGATTTCATACTTAGAGATATTTTTCCCGATTGTGTTCTTCGCTTCGAACCCTAGATACTGTTCACCGTAGCATTTCTCCAGCACTTCCCATCGTTTCCGGCCACCGTTTGGTACGTTTGAGGTAGCGTTGGACCCCTCTTGAGAAGCTCTTTCATCCTATACCCTTTTTGGAGGCTGTTGCGGGCTGGAGCAGAAGCGCGAAGTTGCTGTTTAGCTTGCACTTTTCGTAGTTCAGGTAGAACTTCGTTTATTCGATGAAATCTTGTTCCTAGACTGGAATTAAGCTTCCTGTTGAGTTGTTGTGTAGGATGATAACTGATTGAGTGTGTGTGTAACTCCCAGCGTGCTTTCTGTGTATTAGTGTCCCTGTGATTTATGCCCTGTGTGCTTCGACAGGTTGATATCCAGATTTCTCGGGACCTTTGATTGTAGTATTTGTTACATAGAATTGAGGTACGAATCGAGCTTGTATTACAGCTTTGAGATAGGCATGGGGATGTATTATGTGTTATATAGCTGTGCCGAGTGTTTGTGTAGAGGCAAGCTGTGTATATTATGCATGTCTATTGGCTGAACTATCTGGTGTATTACCTGCTGTTTGGTGATCTGTTGAGTTGCTATGCATGTGATTATTTGAATGCTTTGTTGTGTTTTCTGGCATTACTCGTTCATGCATTATGTTAAGCATGTTACTGCATCTGCATAGCATATTGAGCCAATGATTCCTTTGTTAGCCCTGATATGTTGCTCTATTGGAGCTTTTCCCTCGTGGTGCGGTGCGGTGTTGCATAACCACGATTGAGTGTAGCTGGAGGATGTTGGTTGAGTTGTTCCCAGTCCTCAGTTGCAGCAGCTGGTGGATGTTGGTTGAGTTGTTCCCAGTCCTCAGTTGCAGTGACCTGGATAGAGGTTGGTGGGTGGTTGTGTCCACTTGAATTCCGTGCGACCTAGCGGGTGGCTTCCGCGCAGGTGCGACGATGAGCCACTCTATTTTCCTTTGGGTGCGATCGGGTAGCTTCCGAGACTCAGTGATGTGTCACAGTTGTTGCTTCCTATCCGTTTGGCCCTCAGGTTGTTACCGATGTTCTTTGTACCGCTCATGCATTTGCACGACATGATACATTGCATGCTGTATCTGAATTGCTGTTTTATGCTGCTCTTCGTACTGGGGCTTGACCCCGATGTCCCTCTGGGGCTGGTTTGTTTTGTTTGCCTACTTGTTGTTCAGGTTTCCCAGGTTGTTCCGCTGGTCGTGGAGATGATCCAGCTGGAGATGCCCCAGGTGTTTAGAGTGTCCCAGTTATGTCTAGTATCTATTGCACCGGTATCGCCGCGGGTGGGATGTCCCGGATGGTGCTTAGGCTTATATAATTATTAGTCTGTTTGTGATTTGTGGTTTTCAGTTGTTGTATTTGGCCGTTGGGCAGTGTTTGTATTTGTTATAAAGGTTACTATGTTATTTTGATTATGTGTTAACTGGTATTATTTTGAGTATGATAGTATTTTAAATTATGTTTTCTTCGTCAGGCCAAAAGCGAAAATTTTTAACCACTTTTTAAGTGCTTCCGCTATGTTTTGTGTGCTTTGACTCTGTGTTGTGCACGAGGCCTGACATTTTTGGTATCAGAGCTTAAATTGGGATAAGCTCGATTTCTTCGATCACATGTGAGTCTAGGCACAGTAGTTGTTCTTTGGTTTGTGCTTGATTACTTGAATTACTTGCCTGTGTGCTTACCTTTGAGTGTATTGTAGAGATGCCGCTTAGGAGAAGAGGTAGAGCTAGTAGGCAAGCGATGGTTGATTCGAGGACTTCGGTTAGTACTAATAGAGAGGATGCCTCCCAACCGAGTGTTCCTTTGGGATTTAGTGAGAGTCAGTCTTCAGCCTTTCTCGCTCTTGCTAATGCTGTCAACAGAGCGGTTGACCTTATGGAAAGCCTTGAAGTTGGACAGAGTCGAGTGCAGCAGTTGACAGGACAAAGTGTGGATCCTGTGCCATCTGGAACATCGTCCTCCCAGCCTTTTGTGGCACCGCAGTCTTTGAGTCGACAGAGGTTTAGACCAAGAGGAAGGCACTTTAAGAGATCCAGTTCGAGTTCTTCGAGTTCTGGCGGTTCTGGTGGAGTGAGGACGAATGTGTCATACTGTGGTCAGTGTGGGGGTAAGCATCGACCTTCTCAATGCGTTGGAGTGCGAGGCGCTTGCAACAATTGTGGTCAGGTTGGGCACTTTGCTAGAGTGTGTCCTACTTTTGGACAGCAGGCTTTGATTAGGAGTTCTTCGAGGCGATTTTGTCGACCTTTTCAGTCCCAGTGCTCAGGATTTCAGTCTTCAGAGGCTTCTGGTGTTAGAGAGCTGTCTGAGCAATCGGGACATCAGCCTACTCAGGTGGATGTGGCAACTGGGGAGCGAGATGATGTCTTGACCGGAGGAGATTGTACAGGTAGTTGTTCCTTGCTTGTTAACTCTGTGTGAGTTTAGTTGACACGTGGACATCACGCTCGCTTACGATTGTATTTGTGTTTGGTGGTGCGTGAGGATGTTTCCGCCCCATCTCGTCTGTGTGATGTAGTGTCTTTGTTACTCCTGCCGGTGGAGAAGTTGTCGTTCCGTGAGTGATGCTGAGTTAGGTTAGTAAACGCTGGTAGGAAAGTTGTTGAATTTGAGGAGTGTTTAGATTCCCTTGGTTGAGAGGATAGCTGCTGTTTGTTGTGATTGCGATATCTGGACCTTAGTTTGAGGTTGGTGATCTCCCTTGTTCGAGAAATTTTTCCCTCATGTGCTTCTGTTGAGATTTCCCTGATTCTCCTTGTGGTCTTTAGTACTGGGCGTATCCTCTTTGATTTTTCTCGTTGGAACAGCATAATTGCAGTATTTGAACTCTCTTTTATGTCTGTTGTTTGTGTACCCAGCTGTTGAGTTGTTTTGTGAGTTGCGTGTATCCAGCTGTTGAAACCCGATTCGTGTAACTGTGCCTTGTTTAGGCTTTGGGTATTGATCTGTGAGTACTAGGTTGTTGTTTTGAAGGACAAACGGGAATTTTGTGCCTTTTGTCTCCCTGCTGGGTTCTGTTAGCCGCTATGAGCCGAGTGGTTAATTACCACAGTTCATGAGTTGGGCAACCGCAGGTTGAGTGATTGTTGTGCACCTAGTACCGTGCGTTGAGACGAGTGGGTAACTCCCATATGTTCACACCCTATGGCCACATCTGGTTGTTGATCCTTGTCTTTGATTTTCGATTGGTCTTGAGTTGTTGAACTTCTGTGGACTCGCTGTTTCGGTTGTAGTCCCTCCCGTTGCATTCTGCGAGGCATAGTTGCGTTATGGATTGTGGAGACTTTGCTAGATGTGATGCCCCACCTTTGTCTCGGTATTGGAGACTGTTTTATTTACCTTGGAGTCTTAGCGTTAATCTTTTAAGGTGGAGAGCGATTAGCGATTTCTGTCTTCACCCAGTTCAGTTTGTCTGTGAGTTTAACGTCTGCCTGCACGAGAGAAGCTCGCTACTGATAATTGTTGGATTGTTATATTAGCCCATTTTGTCCTTGTTTAAGGCTTACTTTAGGAAACTGGCAAGAGGATTTGGTGGTGATCCACTAGCAAGATTGCCTAGTTTTCTGGTTTTTGTAGTGGCTGGGAAGTACTCTAGGCTCTTGTTCCGAAGTTGGAAGAGTTTTCGATGTTTTTGGGTCTCGAGGAACTGCGAGTTTATCGTTTTTCCCTGATCAGATGCTTAATTTGAGAGATCATACCAAGGATTGGTATAGTTTTTGGTGTGGCATTTGTTGCCAAGAGAGGTTTGGTATAACCTTCTTTGGGATTTTGTACTGCGGGAAGTACAGATCTTGCTTAGCAATTAGAAGAAATGTGGAGAATTTAGTAGTTTTCTTCAGAGGTTGAGCAGTAGGTGGTTGACCAAAGAGGTCTGGTTCTTTTGAAACGGTGGGTAAGCGTGACCTGTAACCAAATTGTGCTTGTTATGTGTGGACTTTTGAACCTCTGCTTGTGAACCCTGTGTTTCTTGCGAAATTCTCCTTCTTAGATCTTGCTGGATTTGAGAATTAAGGGTAGGTCCGCTCTTAGATTCATCAGGTTTTTTGTATGTTTTGGGATAATTGGATCTTTGGTGTGCGATTTGCGAGTACCGACTGTGTTGTTATGGACACGTAGTGTGTTTTGTTTCCTTTAAATTCGAGTTTTGTTCCTAATCCGTTGGGTTAACTGGTTGTTCTTTTGTTGATCCCTCTTTGGCATTTTATGTGGTAACTTAGCCTTTGAGCATCAGCTGTTTTAGGTATCGCGGTGTTTTGCGACGAACTTTTTGTGGTGGGCGACCTTTTGGGAGATCGCAGTAAGAACTGTTTCTGTTTTTAGTTTGGCAGTGCCAACATGATCTATTCTCCTTGCACGGCGTGTTTGTGTTAAGGTGAAGTTATAAAGCGAATTATTACGCTGGGTTGTGTTAAGCGTTAAGTCAGATTTCTGTAGTTATATGTCCGTTGTGATTCTCCAGCAGTTGGTTGCTTGTGGTTGTGCTCCTGGTTATCTTGAACCCTCGTTTGGTAGTCTCTTGGTTGAAAGTTGGAGTGTTTTTAATTGTTCTGTGTATAACTGAACTTTCCAGCGTTGGCTTTGTTGAGGAGGCTTTGTTTTATTCCAGAGTTGTCGTTTCGATATCGAGGACGAAATCTTTTAAGGTGGAGAGAAATGTGAGATCCAGAAATTCGAATATGATTAATTGGTTTTATGAGAAATTTTTTTTTGTGAAGAGATCTGTTCGGATTTCTAGTGAAATCGGGTCACTGGCGTTTGCTAGTTCGCAACGTGTTTTGTTGGCGCGAATTCCATACGTCGTCGTTTGGAGAGATCTGACTTTAGTTAGCGCTAGGAGCCTTGGTAGAGATCTGGTAGCGCTAGATGCATTGCGAAGTCTGCTCGCGTGTTTTGTGTGTTGTATTCCAAAACGCTGTCGTTTAAATAAGTTGGAACGGTGTCGTTTGGCTTAGCGTTGGATTGCGAGATCTGGGGCGCGCGAGAGAGTTGTTTGTTAAGTTTTTCGCTGGAAGCAGATGTCAACACAAGTCAACTCTCCTGTAGCGGGTGATCGCTGTTGCGTGGAATGGCGATTGGCACTTGTCTTCAGATTTCTCTAGCGATTTAGCGTTAGCGTTCAAATGTTTCCAGCAGTTAGCGTTTTGTATTCAGACTTCTCCTATGGACTCTACGCGACGTCGTTTTGGGTTTAGCGCTAGAGTCTGTTGGCGCGTTAGCCTTCAGTACTATAAGAGATCTATTGTAACGCTTCGATCAGACTTGTTGGCGTGTCCAGAAGTCTCAACGTCGTCGTTTTGTTGAGTAATCGCTGCTTAGCGCTAGTCTTCAGAAGTCGGTGAAATTTGTTAACGGGCGAGGATTCTTGGACAGATGTCAACGTTTTGCGTTGACCAGTTTGGCTTAGTGTTGTTGTGAGACCTGGAATTGTATAAGATTAATTTGGTTGGAATTAATCGGTTCTTAGAGATTTCTGGTGATTCAGATCTCTGTTTGGATGTTTTGTTTGCATTTTCGGGTCAGATTTCACATTTAGAGCATTTCTGGAAGTTTTCGTATTTTTGAGATTTTGGGTAAAATCTGGTTTTGTTATGGGAGCTGGTTTTGTGGTGAGAGCTGGTTGATTTGGTGAAATCCAGTCGTAGCGTGTTTTGGTAGCGCGAGATTCCTAAACGCCGTCGTTTTAGTGAAATCTGGTTGCGTAGTGTTAAGTGAAAGCTGGTAGCGTGTTTGTATCCAGCTGTTGCTTTATATCGTTTGTTGAGGGCAAAACGGTAGCGTTTTGATTAGTTGATGCGATTCCGTTTTGAATGTTGCGACTGGTACGAGCTGCGAGGTTTTGTTCGCGTGTGTATCGCCTGGTTGTCCAGCTGGGAGCAGATGTCAACGATGGTCAACTTTCCTGTAGCTTGCGTCCGGTTGTTTTACGCGAGAGCTAGCGACTGGATGACGTAGGCTATGCGTCGTCGTTTTAGTTAGCGCTAAGGAATCTAGTCGATGGGTTAGTGACCAGCTGTTGGGTTTATGCGACGCCGTTTTATTAAGTTGAAATGCTGCGTTTGGTTATTGCGTGAGGAAACCAGCCGTTGGTTTTAAGCGACCAGCTGGTAGCAGATTTGATGACGTAAGCGGTGCGACGTCGTTATGTTAAGTCGCTGCGACAACGTTTTGATTAGCGTTTTTTGAGAATTCAACAGTTGGTTTCTTTGTACCTGCTGGTTGTATTTTTAGCGTGACTGGTTTTGTCGGTGGGTGATTTTAACCAGCTTTTACGCGTGTATTTAAGGAAGACTTGGTCTTCGATTTGAGATACCAGATTTCATACTTAGAGATATTTTTCCCGATTGTGTTCTTCGCTTCGAACCCTAGATACTGTTCATCGTAGCATTTCTCCGGCACTTCCCATCGTTTCCGGCCACTGTTTGGTACGTTTGAGGTAGCGTTGGACCCCTCTTGAGAAGTTCTTTCATCCTATACCCTTTTTGGAGGCTGTTGCGGGCTGGAGCAGAAGCGCGAAGTTGCTGGTTTAGCTTGCGCATTTTGTAGTTCAGGTAGAACTTTGTTTATTCGATGAAATCTTGTTCCTAGCCTAGAATTAAGCTTCCTGTTGAGTTGTTGTGTAGGATGATAGCTGATTGAGTGTGTGTGTAACTCCCATCGTGCTTTCAGTGTATTAGTGTCCCTGTGATTTATGCCCTGTGTGCTTCGACAGGTTGATATCCAGATTTCTCGGGACCTTTGATTGTAGTATTTGTTGCATAGAATTGAGGTACGAATCGAGCTTGTATTACAGCTTTGAGATAGGCATGGGGAGGTATTATGTGTTATATAGCTGTGCCGAGTGTTTGTGTAGAGGCAAGCTGTGTATATTATGCATGTATATTGGCTGAACTATCTGGTGTATTACCTGCTGTTTGGTGATCTGTTGAGTTGCTATGCATGTGATTATTTGAATGCTTTTGTTGTGTTTTCTGGCATTACTTGTACATGCATCATGTTGAGCATGTTACTGCATCTGCATAGCATATTGAGCCAATGGTTCCTTTGATAGCCATGATATGCTGCTCTGTTGGAGCTTTTCCCTCGTGGTGCGGTGCGGTGTTGCATAACCATGATTGAGTGCAGCTGGAGGATGTTGGTTGAGTTGTTCCCATTCCTCAGTTGCAGCAGCTGGAGGATGTTGGTTGAGTTGTTCCCAGTCCTCAGTTGCAGTGACCTGGATAGAGGTTGGTGGGTGGTTGTGTCCACTTGAAATTCCGTGCGACCTTGCGGGTGGCTTCCACGCAGGTGCGACGATGAGCCACTCTATTTTCCATTGGGTGCGATCGGGTAGCTTCCGAGACTAAGTGATGTGTCACAGTTGTTGCTTCCTATCCGTTTGGCCCTCCGGTTGTTACCGATGTTCTTTGTACCGCTCATGCATTTGCACGACATGATACATTGCATGTTGTATCTGAATTGCTATTTTATGCTGCTCTTCGTACTGGGGCTTGACCCCGATGTCCCTCTGGGTCTGGTTTGTTTTGTTTGCCTACTTGTTGTTCAGGTTTCCCAGGTAGTTCCGCTGGTCGTGGAGATGATCCAGCTGGAGATGCCCCAGGAGGTGTTTAGAGTGTCCCAGTTATGTCTAGTATCTATTGCACCGGTATCGCCGCGGGTGGGATGTCCCGGGTGGTGCTTAGGCTTATATAGTTATTAGTCTGTTTATGATTTGTGGTTTTCAGTTGTTGTATTTGGCCGTTGGGCAGTGTTTGTATTCGTTATAAAGGTTACTATGTTATTTTTATTATGTGTTAACTGGGATTATTTTGAGTATGATAGTATTTTAAATTATGTTTTCTTCGCCAGGCCAAAAGCGAAAATTTTTAGCCACTTTTTAAGTGCTTCCGCTATGTTTTGTGTGCTTTGACTCTGTGTTGTGCACGAGGCCTGACAGAAACAGTTTATTCGGGGGTTTGCAAACAGTTGATATCAGTAATTTTCTTTCAGTTCTTGTTCCGGTCAGACCAGTTTTGAGAGATACTAGTATTTTTGATTCAGTTGTACAGTTAGCTCCAATTTCTACTTCTACCTACAGTCTTTGCTCAGATTGAATATCAGCATTCAGACTCTGATTCCAGTTCGTCCAGCCATGACCTTATGGATTTTCATGTCAGCAGTCCCATGGATGAGGAGTTTGTTGACACATCTGCTGATGGCACTGCTCCTGATCCTACTCAGATCTCACTACCACCACCTGTTAATCAGTTGTCTCTGCCAGTTGCCACAAATGTCTCAGCATCTTTTGTCAAACTTCGGGCATCAATCTCTCGACTAGTTGCTAATCAGACGAGAGATTCTCGGAAGTTGGGTGATTCTCATGGTGAAGTTATGTCCAAAATCAATCATATTGAGAGAGCCCTTCTTGACAGTCTTGCTGCGAAAGATCAAGCCTTCCGAGGCCTGATCAAAAATATTCGTCAAGAGGCTCGTAATGATACCGATGTACTGTCGCTTGCACTGAAAGCTGTCCGTGCTCAGAATGACATCTTGTCGACAGACTTAGAGGATGTTCGAAAAGAAGTCAAAGATCAAAAAGAATTGTTTAAGGAGATGGATGAACGGCTTGCTACTGTTCGAAGTGAATTGCTAGACTTTCGTGCGCAAGCACAGGAAAATCATCTCAACCTGTCCCCCCAACTTGGCTTCCTTGTTGATTACATCAATCGGGGTGGTGATGCCAAAAATGGGGAAGGTGGTAGCAGCCGTCCTCAGCCACCTCCTGATGATCAAAGCAGACCTAGTGGAGGCAGTGCTAGCAGAAGTAGTGGTGGATCTGGTGGCAGTAAGAGAAAAGATGACAGAGGTAGTGGTTCGAAGAAAAGGCATTCTAGTGGTGGCAGCGGTGGAGGATCGTATGGACCTTACAAAAAAGGATGCTAAATATTGGATTTTTGGAGAGAATCAGTTTTAGGATTTTTCAGTTGTTGTACAAATTCTTTGTACATTGTTCAGTTAATGAGATTTATAAAATTTCAGCACGACTTCGAGCTTTCTTGCTTATATCTTCTTAAGTCGTAAGGCTGCTAAGTTTGTCATCACAAAAAAGGGGGAAAATTGTTAAGATAAAATTTATTAGTTTTGGTGATAACAAAATAAGACCAAGAAATGACCTTAAGCTTTCGCAGAAGATTTTAGAAGTCATGACGTCATCCAAGTGTATTGAAGATTTCAGACTTCGTGACGTCACACAAACGTATTGAGCTTTTCAGATGTCGTGACGTCACGCTGTTTAGTTACAGTTTAAGTTTCGAGAGTTCTGAGCTAAGCATTGACTTCTGAGTTGACCATTCGGGAATAGTTATTCAGACTTGTAGCTACAGTGAGAGATCTGTTGTTAGAGCGAAGTGTATTCAGTTCTTGAGTAAAGTTGCTTCGACATCAGAAGTGATAAATTCAGATTTTTGGATATCTGTATAACAGAGCCTTCAGATGTCAAGATTGTTTATCAGTTGTTGCATTCATTTGTTGCAAATACTCAGTTATCTCTATGTATTCAGTTGTGACAGCTACGAATACACAAGCAGTGATAAGATAGCAATTACTTCAAGGGAGAAAGAAATGTTTTAATGGAAAGAGCTTTCAGGCATAAGGAACGAACAGCTTCAAACGTTATCATATGTTTAAGTTGGAAAGAATCAATGATCACGATTGAATTGTACAATTGCCTGGAATTAAGGAAACAATGTCAGAGCTATTTTGGATAATAGTACACAGTACACAGTGGACGTTATACGATGTTTACCCAAATATGGTTATACGACAATTCAGCCCTGACGAAGCGCAATTTACCTTTAGTGGAGCAGTGTATGCGGTTGTATGATACGATGAAGATATGCAGAGAAGAATATTTCTTACCATTGAGAACAAAGAGTATAAAATAGCTGAAGTTTCAAATGAAGAAGCTCTCTCGCTCTCCATCCAATTTCTCTGTTGATTCTCCATATTCATCACTCTTGAGCTTTTTGCTTTCCTGCACTATCTCTCATGAAAAATCTCTCATACACTTACTGGAAATTGTCATTGCAAAAATATCCTAAGTTAGTGTGTAAAACTCGAAGAACATTCAGTTCAGTTTCATAGAGTTAATCTTCTAGTTATCTTCTTGTTTACATTTGTAAGTTCTTGTTGATAAAAGAACCAGAAGATTTACAGCACTCAATAGTTGTGTATTTCATTGTGTAATCTTTTTGAGTCTGTAACAAACGTGCTACGTAAAGCCGTTTGAGTAAAATCAAAGTGTTTGAAAACAGCAGCTGCGTCTGCGTGTATTTGGAGATTGCTAAGAGTTCACTTGGAGCGTGGCTCAGTGACCGGGTGTTTACAGTGTCTGTACTCATCAAAGCCTTCTAGTGGAACCTTCTTGAAAAGGAAGAAGGGGAGATGTAGGATTTGATATCCGAACTTCCATAAACAAATCACTTGGCCTTGCACTTTTACTTACTGCATTTATTTTCAGTATAGCACTGTTCACTGGTTAATCAACTTCATTCCGCACATTTACTGAACTCCTAAGGTGTTTTCGATCCATGATCCTATCACATTTGCTATTTTATATTGCTCTCCGTACTGGGGTTTGACCCCATGTCCCTCTGGGGCTTGGTGTTGTTTGCCTGTGTATGTGTTTTCAGGTTACCATGATTACTCAGCTGGTCGTGGATTTGACCCAGCTGGAGGTGCCAGGAGGTGGTTAGAGTGTCCCAGTTAGCGTATAGCATATATGTATAAGCACTGTTAGCCGGGGAGTTCCCTGTGCCTTATTGTATTCCAGTTGTATTCTGTAGTGCTTGTATCTGTTGAATGTTGTACTGTTGTACTAAGTTATTTTAAAAACCGGGATATTTTGAGTATTGTAGTATTTTAAATTATGTTAACTTTCAGTCAAGCCAAAAACGAAAATTTTAGCCACTAATTTACTGCTTCCGCTATGTTTTTGCGTGGTTAAACTCTGTGTTGTGCACGAGGCCTGGAAAATAGGGAACTGTTGTATAGAAAATTTTTGGAAGCAAGGCACACCAATTTTGAATCAGGCACGCCCACGTCTGGTATTGATCTACAAGTTTTGGATATGTCTTCGGAAGCTCATAACATTTCCCTAGGAGACTTGCTGGAGCAACTGAGGCAACACAGACTGGAATGGACATGGCCTTCTACCTCAAAGCTGTTTGGCGGAGATGATGTACAGAGTGGTGCAGTTCTTTCGCGATTTTACTCTAGCGTTAAATCTACCTGTTGGGTAAGGCCGTTGATTTTGATTGACGGGTCTTGGACAGTAATACAGAGTACAGATCGGTGGAGAAGCGGATGCAGGTCAACTCTTTTTCGCAAGAGGAAGCAGCTGCCGCAGAGTCTAGTTGTGGATGCATTTGTCCCCACGTGTTTTTTCATTGAGCCCAATCCAAGATCTGGATTCACGACCGCCTTATTCTGGGATTGTTCGAAGGAACTGGGCTGAAGTCTGTGTAGATGTTGTACAGTATTATCTTTTTGGACATCTGCAGCCAGTAGGTACCTATAATTTGTGTAGAGATATAATTGTTGCAGGTCTGTTTGTGGATATAGAAGCAGTGCCGACGAGATTTCTTGGTGTTTTTCAGCGAGGAGAGATGCGAATCTGAATCCTTCCAGTCCTAGTTCTTCCAACGACTCTTATATGCACTTTACTGATGATATTCCTCAGGATAACGCGACAACTGCTGATATTCCTCAGATTGACCTTCCTTTCACAGAGCCTACAGAAGCCATTCCTCAGATTTCTATACCAGCTGCTGCTGTTCCTACCGCCGATTATACAGAGTCGTTCTCACAGCTCCGAGCTACTGTTGATCAGATTTCACTTGAGAAAGTGTAGACTCTGTTCCACATAGATTACCTCAAGGCCGCACTTTCTGGAAAGATCACAGACCTTGAGAGGGCGTTTTCATTTGCTTCTACTCATCACGAGAGAGTCTTTCAAAATCAAATTTTTGACGTTCACAGGAAATAAAGACTCAGAAGGCTGCTCTGACTCTAGAACTGAATGATATTCCTAAGGAGATACATGATCAAAAGGCTGCTCTTGCACATGATTTGCTTGAATTCAGAGTGGAGACTCAGGAAAACTTCAATACCCTTAGTGCTTAATTGTCAGAAATCATAGCCTAATAATAGGGGCCGTGATGAAAAAAGTGGAAAGATAGCATCAGTCGAGGTCCGCAGCCTCCTGAAGATAGAATCAGATCTGGTAGTGGAAGTGGTGGTGGAAGTAGGATTGAACCACCAAGGAAAAGAGGAAGTATTCCATACAAAGGAAGAGCTTCTGGTTTCAATCGTTGGTTCGGATGAGCAGATTTTTCCGTTTTTCAGTTCTTGTACAAAAATCTTGTACTTAGTCGGTTTTGAATATTTATATATAGCATAATTGTAGCAATTTATTCTTGTCTCTTTTAAGCCACTTGATGGTCCCCGGAAATAGGATCACTAAGCAAATAGGAGTTCAGAAGGGGGGGGTTGAATGAACTCCTTCAATTTTTCTATTTCAAAGGTTCTTTTAAAATGTTTTGGTTCTCAGTTATAAGCAAACTTCTCAGCCAACTAAAATAAGTGCGGAAATAGGCCGATTGGTTTGTGAACAATAACCTAAGCGCAACACAATATAAATGCGTAAATAAAAGATAGGGTCGAGAGTTTGTTTCTGGAAGTTCGGATATGAATATCCTACGTCTCCCCTTCTTCCTCCTGTGTAGCCTTTCTACAAACACCCGCTCCCGTAACCCGCAGCTACGAGAACTCCTAGCGCTTTACAAACACTTGACGCAGACTTCGCTGCTGGTTTACAATGATTTTGAACGTTTTACGAACTTCTTAAAAGACAGTTCGTTTACAGACTCTATCAAATATATCAATGAGAACACGAAGCTAGAGACTGTAAATTGACTCGAAAGTTTATCTAATGAAGATCAAAACGAATTGTTCTTCGAGTCTTGAGCTTTTTGAAATATCAAACGAGAGAAAGCTCTGTAAATATTTTGGCAGCGTTATGGCAAGATAGAATAGCGATTCGTAAGTTCTTCAAAGCCTCTGCTGATATTTATAGGCTTCGATTGCAACGGTAACATTAAATCCTCCAAAGGAAATAAATCCCGTTTGAATTACTGCCAAAATAGTACACCGTAATCTCTGCTCCACTGCAAGGTCAAACGCTCATCCACAGAGCCAATTTGTCTTCTTTCCATATCTGTGCAAGCATAGAGAAACGGCCACTGTACACTGTACTATTCACTAAAAATAGTACCCACCTTGTTTCCTTCATTCCAGGCAACTGTACGATCCAATAAATCTTTTCCATATAAGCAAACGATCGTATTTCAAATACTTATAGCTTGCGCCTGAAATTACTTTGAACATCAGCACTAATATTCACCTTCGTTGAAAGCTTCGACTGGAAAAACACTAAGAAGAATTCATCTGCTGAAATGCGTACGCGTTTTTCCATCTGCTGATCTTTAGCAAAAACGATGTCGTGTCAACTTATTCAAGCGACACCGTTTAGCCATCTTCGAAATACATCTGCTGAATAGCAACAAGTAAAGCATCTGCTGGTTTGACAAAGGAACGCATCTGCTGAATCAAACCAAACGCTGTCGTTCCCACTAAACCAAAACGCTGTCGTTGCAACTTATCCAATACGCTGTCGTTCCACAACGAAATGTTCTAATCATATGCTGAATTCTATAAGAACGCTTCTGCTGATCTCTTCATGAAAGCATCTGCTGATCTTTGCCTTGGCATCCAACGACGTCGTTCCAACTAACTTAAACGTTGTCGTTTACCAATCTTCAACAAATAACACTGAACCAACTGATGAACTCTTCAAGAAAGAATCTGCTGAACACTTCATCTGCTGAAACTAAACAGTGCATTCCACGACGTCGTACCAACTTATCAAAACGCTGTCGTTTAGCAGTCCTTAGCAAAACACGCTGAACCACAACACTGAATCTGCTGATTGATAACAACTTCTGCTGATCTGAAACAGTGAATACCAACGACGTCGTTCCAACTTATTTAAACGCCGTCGTTTAGCACTTCTCCAACTAATCAACTGATGATCTCTTCGAAAGCTCCAACTGTAGAAATACCATTTGAATCAACTGTTCGATCACTCCAATTTGACTTATTTTGTTATCACCAAAACATATAAAAGATTGTTCTAACACGTCATCACCAAAAATGAGGAAATTGTTAAGATAAAATTTATAAGTTTTTGTAATAACGAAAACAAGATAAAGAACTGAATTTAAGACTCAGATCTGGATCTTAAGTACTCGCGCTAAAAGGAAGAAAGTGTATCAGATTTGAGTATTCGGGTAATTTCAGTTATCGGGTTAAGATTTTCGTTTAGAGTATATTCAGATCCGAGAGATTAAAGAAGAGAGTATATCAATGGAATAGAGATATCAGATTCGATCAGTAACAAAGATTTGGATTTGGATAGAATCTACTCACAGTATTTCAGAGGTTATTTATCAGATTTCAGAAACGGAGATTCATATCAGAACAAGGTATTTCAGACTTTCAGTTAACTCCGGGTATTCAGTACTGGCAGAATTACTATTTTAGAAAATAAAAAGGGAGAAGATTCTTAAAGAATAGATATTTTATATCTGACAGTGATACAGTTAGATAGAGGTTAAAGGGAGAAGATTCTTATAGATAAATATCTTGAAACTAACTCAAAGGAGGAAGAGAGCAGATTTGAAAATCAGATCCGAAATATATTTGAGCTTCAGATCTCATTAGATATTTGCTCCAAAGGATTCAACGATCGAGATTTTATTTTATAAAGCATGTTAGACAAATTGGCATAAAGATATTCAAGTTCAGATCCTTTTTGGAGTAAATCGTACAGTACGCAGAGTGGTAAAAATCGATGTTTACCTACTTTGGTATAAAGGTCAACTCAGCTCTGACAACCGCAGACAAACCTTTGCATAGCATTAATGGAGCATTTATGCATTGATAAGATGAAGATATGCAAAAAGGTTTGTGTCTACTGGCTGATTAAATGACCGTTGAGGATAGAGAAGTATAAATAGCTGAATAAATTCAAACGAGAAGCTCTCTCTCTCTCTCGCTTGATTTACTCTCGGTCAATTATTACTCTGGGAATTTCTCATCGTTCTCTATCAAATTTCAATATCCCAGCTTTCTAAATCTCGAAGAACAGTTCTTCAGTTCTTACTCAGACATAATCTTCGAGTTTCACTTCTGGTTTACATTTGTAAACAAGTTTCATTGTAAAAGAAACCAGAAGATTTACAGAACTCTGTTTGTATCGAATTCATTGTAAAATCAGTTCAGAGTCTGTAACGAACTCGCTGTGTGGAGCAGTTCGAAAAATTACGTTGTTTGTATTCAGCAGTCAAATCTGTGTTGTTGTTGTGGTTTCTAGGAGTTCACGTTAAGTGAGGCTTACGTGACTGGGTGTTTACAGAAGTTGTACTCATCAAATCTTCTAGTGGAACCTTCCTGAAAAGGAAGAAAGGGAGACGTAGGATTTCAGATCCGAACTTCCATAAACAAACTCTTGACCCTATAGTTTATTTATCTGCATCTTTTTTTATCTAACTGTTCACTGTTTAATCAATTTTTTTCGCACATTATTTGTTAACCGAGAAAACAGATTTGGACTGAGAGCCTAAGATCTGGTCACTCAGATCTGAGTTGAGTAAATGCTTGTAAAATCAGTTTTAAAGGTTTCAAAAAATAAAAATTCAAAGTAGTTCATTCAACCCCCTCCCCCCCTTCTGAACTCTTGGGCTTATTTTAAACTCTACTTTTGATTCCATTGATCCTATCAAGTCGCTAGAGATTCGATAGCCATGCATACATCTTGGAGATCAAATAGTGACATCGCATGTCAGGCCCCGTGCTAATTACTCGCAATTAACACTTAAATAAGCGCATAAACACGGAAGCTAAAATCAGGGCTTAAAAATTTTTCGAAATCATTTGGGCCTGAACGTAAAAACATACATTCAAATTATCATACTCAAAATATAAGTTAACTCAAACTTATACAATCAAATAACTTCAAATCTCAAATCATAAACAGATCCCCCAAATACATAAAATCACGGGACATCCCCCGAATCAATAAATAATACAATACACTGGGACTCATGGGAAAGGGGATCGACCAGCCGAACCTCCACTCTGTCCAGCCTGGCTACCTGATGATCCTACAAATGGGTAACGCAGACACAAGACACAAAAGCAGGAAAACAGAATACGAGATCAAGCCTCAGTACGAAGAGCTATCAAAACAGCTAAACATGCAACATGCCATAAATCAATGCTATGAATGCATGAGGGCTATCAAAGAATCGGACAGCTAGACCAGTCTATCAACTGGCAAATCAAATCAAGCCTCTATACCACTCACAGCCAATCATCCGGTGGAAATCATCGGTCCGTGATCATCGGGGCCCGTCAGCCCACCACAGCTCGGTGGTAGGCACTCGAATCCGGTAGTCACCACTCCCATGATAGCGTTGGACTTTTCGGGCATGACTCAACGATCGGCCAGTCACAACGTGGCACCCAATCAGGTCATCAAATCAATCTATCAAGGCTCAATATGTATGCGTGTATGCCAATCAATATCAATGCATAATGCATACAAGGCATATTACATGAAAGCAGTAAGCATAACTCAAGCAATTCAGGGCCAGCAACTAAATCAAGTCTACGGCCCTTGAAACTTCACGTCAAAGCTCAACCAAAATCCTGGGAACTGAAATATGTGCAAGGTAGCTAACATCTTAGCTCAAATCTAAACATACTCCCTCAAATACCTATGGCCAGAACTAATCTCAAGTTCTAAGCATCCACGCAGGTATCAACGACAAGAACAAAGCTCAAATCGACAAGAAAAGCTCACCCACAAGCTCACGCTAGCAAGAGGAACGCACGGCGCAGCTTTCTCCAAAAGCTTCGAACGCTAGCAGCTCCACTCCTCCAATCCAGCGTTAATTCAAAGTCTAAAATACGTCAAAGATAAGCTAGGGGAGATCAGCGCCACCAAGATCTTTAAAAATAAAGGTTGGAAGCGACGGGAATCGGCGATGGAAAATTACGGTGAACAGTAGCTAATCGAGGGTTTGGGAAAAGAGATAAGAAATATCAGGTTCGAAATAAATCTAAGTATCGATCCACACTTCTATATATAACCCTCAAATCCAACAGCTGCTGTCCACGAAAGCATCCAGTCGACGTGAACAGTAGATATCTTACAACAGATACCATCTCTTTCCTTCGATAAAACCAGCAGAAACCACCAGTCGATACATTCTCAAAGGAAAACATCAAAACGACATCGTTCCAACTAACTCAAACGACGTCGCAGAGCTCCACCAGCTGTCGACAGATATCCCTTGCGAAGAGGCCAAAAGCTGGTAACAGACATCTCTTAAAACAATACATCGACTGGTCGTGCTAATCAATCAAAACGACGACGCATTAACTAATCCAAACGACATCATAATGATTACGTAAGCATTGCTTCCAACAGCTGGTCACCCAATCGCAACACTCAAAACGCAGCGTTTCAACTTATCAAAATGACGTCGCACAGCATACGTCACCCTATCTGTTGCCAGATATCTCGCGACTGGTTCCTCAAATCATCGAATGGTCGCTCCTTCTAACGCAACTGCTGAAATCAGTAGTCAACACTCAAAAATGTTGACCAACACGTGTCGTTCCTTTGTTGATCCTTGCATTAGCGCGCCTGCTGCCAGCAGCAACCATTCTAAGCACAACTACTGCCAACAGATAACAATGCGTCACGCCTACGTCATCTCTACTGATTCAAACTTCACCAGACTTGAGCTACAGTAACGTTGACCCGCGTTGACTTCGCTACAGTAGCTTGCTGTTGACAGATTTTACCCAAATTCGCTATGACTGGTTCTATACAATAGCGCAACGTCTGAATTACAATGGGGAATCAGATTTCACGCGTAAAACCTTCAAAATTCATGCGATAAATCCCAAATCAACTCGATTAATCACAAATTAAATTCTGATTCCTCACATTCTCCCCACCTTAAGAGATTTCGTCCTCGAAATCAAAGACAAACCAAGGCAGAAACAATCAAACATTCAAATCGACACAAACATCTACTCAAATTCGAAGCAAAACCAGAAATTTACCTGGAAATTCTGCACAATCAGTGCTCAAACAGATGAGGCCAGTCTTGTCTCATCTTCTCCTCAACTTCCCAGGTAGCTTCTTCTCGGTCATGCTTGCTCCATTGGACCATCACCAACGGAATTATCTTGTTTCTCAGCTGCTTCTCCTTCCTATCCAGAATCTGCACTGGTATTCAACATAACTCAAGGCAGAATCCAGCTCAAATTCGTCGGTTCTCAAAACATGGGAAGGATCTGGCTCATATTTTCTCAACATTGACACATGAAAGACATCATGCATCGCTGCTAACTCCTCGGGCAGCCTCAATCTATAAGCCAACTGTCCAATCCGCTCAACAATTTCAAAAGGACCAACGTATCTGGGAGCTAACTTGCCTTTAAATCTGAATCGCATGACGCTCTTGAAAGGAGAAATCTTGAGAAACACACGATCGCCTACCTCGAACTCTAACGGTCGACGTCTTCTATTAGCATAGCTAGTGAAACGGTCTTGAGCAGCTTTCATTCTACTCCGAATCAAATCGATCTGATCCTTCATGTGCTGAACAAACTCCGGTGTAGAAAGCTTTCTCTCTCCAACTTCTTCCCAACAAATCGGGGATCTGCACTTTCGAACATACAATGCCTCAAACGGAGCCATTCTGATAGTCACCTGGTAGCTGTTGTTATACGAAAACTCAACCAAGGATAGCGAATCCTGTCGGCCACCGCTGAAATCCATCACAATTGCACGCAGCATATCCTCTAAAGTCTGGATAGTCCGCTCAGACTGTCCATCTGTCTGAGGGTGATAGGCCGTACTCATAGCCAATCTCGAACCCATAGCTGCTTGCAAACTCTTCCAAAATCGAGAAGTGAACCTCGGATCTCTGTCCGACACTATCGAAATCGGAACTCCATGAAATCTAACCACATGGTCAATGTACAGTTTCGCCATTTTCTTCATAGAGCACCTCAAATAATAGGGAATGAAATGGGCGGACTTCGAATGTAACGACCAGACTTTTCTCAAAAGAAATTTAGAAATTTGGGGTTCGAATTGAAAGACCCAAAAATTTCAATCTTAATAAACATAAAAGTCGTTACTAAATTCTGGACTAAATTGCAATAAACACAATTCATTACTGCTGAAATGCGAAACAAGGAAATCAATGACATGAGCGGAAGTAGAAATAAAATCTGGTAAACACGTTTCATAACAAGTGAAGGAAATCAGCAGTAAATGCGGAACAAGGAAATCAATGACATGAGCGGAAGTTGTGAGGATTGAGAATTTAGATTAGTGATTAATTGGTTTGATTTGGGAATTAATCACATGTGTTTTGAGAATTTTGCGAAAGAAATGAAGTTTCTGCTGAATTTTTGAGCGTCACGTTGATTTTGGAGAAAACTGGCAGCAGCAAGTTACTGTAGCTCGTGCTGGTGAATTTTGAATCAGCAGATATGGTGACATCAGCGTGACGCATGAAGATCTGCTGGCTTTGGT
>KV010244.1:4808-15944 GCA_001598015.1 Dorcoceras hygrometricum | reverse complement strand
TTTTTCATGAAAAGAATCGGAGCTCCCCAAGGCGACATGCTCGGCCTGATGAAGCCTTTTTCCAAGAGATCTCTCAATTGATCCTTCAACTCTCTCAACTCTGCTGGCGCCAGCCGATACGGAGCTCTAGAAATCGGGGCGGTACCGGGCACCAGCTCAATACTAAAGTCGACCTCACGCCTCGGAGGTAACCCAGGTATCTCATCTGGAAACACGTCGGGAAACTCTCGGACGATAGGAATATCATTCAACTCTAATTGCTGCTCTTGGGAACTATCAAGCGCGTAGATCATGAATCCAGCGTTACCTAGCGATAGCAGGCTAAAAATCTCCATGGCGGAAACCAGCGGAATCTTCGGACGCAAATCTGCACCGTAGAAATCCCACTTCTCACCCGAATCAGGGCGAAATCTCACGACACCATGGAAGCAATCAATTGTAGCCTTATTGCTAGCTAACACATCCATCCCAAAGATACAATCAAAATCTCTAATCCCCAAAACAATCAGATTGGAGACCAAAACATGATCATCAAATCTAATCAGACAATCAATCACTACTTCTCTGGACCAAAGACTCACACCAGCAGGAGTAGATACAGACACAACATCACACAATGGGGATGAACTCAACCCATGCTCAAACACAAACAACTCAGATATGAAAGAATGTGATGCACCAGTGTCAAAAAGAACTTTCTCAGGATAATCAAATATAAATCATGTACCTCCAATCACCATGCCAGGCGTCTCCTCAGCCTGCTCTCTGTTCAAAGCATTCGCCTGAGCCTGTTGGGGAATCTGAAACTGAGGTCGGGAAGGTCCTCCAAACCTAGATGGTTCACGAGGCTGAAATCCTGATCGCTGGGACTGAGAGAAAGACTGCTGTCGCTGCGAAGAACCACCAGCGGAACCCTGCTGCGATTGACCAGAAGACCGCCCTCCTATCAAAGGACACGCCCTTGCGAAATGTCCCGGCTGACCACAAAGATGGCACAGTCCTCGTACTCCACGACACTGCAAAGTCTCATGTCTCCCTCCGCACTGCCCACAAAATCCACCGCCAGAACCACTGCCTGAACCACTGCCAAAGACCGGATTTTCAATATCTATGACAGATGTCAGAGTAATTTACTTTTTATGTAGTCTTACAAATATTACCGAGCACTACACCACAAATCCGACCTACGCTATCAAGATCGAGAACCTTTCCGAGGACTCTCTTCGAGATCGGGGTTTTCCCGAGGCCTAATCATCAGCTCGGGAGTTTTTTCCGATGACCATGTCTCGACGTGATTAAGAGTCCTGCCCAGATACGTCTTTCCTTGTGTAGTTGAATCTCGCCTTGACGTCTTTCCTTATTTGAAGAATCCTGAGGCGATACACCTTTCCTTATTTAGCGAGAGGATCCCGAGGATCACGGGGAATATCCGGCGAGATATTCTCCCAAGGATCACGGGGAATATCTTCTCATTCATCCCTTCCTTTTCCCGGAGTTCATTCTCCGGGTAACTTCGTTTAAATTTTTTCGGTGTATTCTTCCAATCTACTTCTTTTCTTCTTATTTCGTTGGAAATCAGATAAAGACAATTCCTATTTGAATAGCTATTTGTGCTAGTATTTTACGATTAAGAAGCAACTGTCTCTTGTATAGATCATGTATTAATTGACTATAACTATAGGACTCTTATATGTCTAAGGTTCAATATTGAAATCATTTCAGAGGTTTTTCCTGACTTTGTCCGTGTCAACAAACACGGTGAGATATTCTCTTCCCACCGTCATTGCCCCTCTATACATATCAGGTACGCCTCATTCACTCACACACACTCATTCTTGCACTCACTTGCTCTCAAAGCATATATTCTCTCCCTTTTTCTCTCGCACAAGTGTCTGACTTAAACATCGGAGGGGTTTCGCCGGACACACTTCATGTCAAGCCCCGTGCTAATTACTCGCAATTAACACTTAAATAAGCGCATAAACACGGAAGCTAAAATCAGGGCTTAAAAATTTTTCGAAATCATTTGGGCCTGAACGTAAAAACATACATTCAAATTATCATACTCAAAATATAAGTTAACTCAAACTTATACAATCAGATAACTTCAAATCTCAAATCTTAAACAGATCCCCCAAATACATAAAATCATGGGACATCCCCCGGATCAATAAATAATACAATACACTGGGACTCATGGGAAAGGGGATCGACCAGCCGAACCTCCACTCTGTCCAGCCTGGCTACCTGATGATCCTGCAAATGGGTAACACAGACCCAAGACACAAAAGCAGGAAAATAGAATACGAGGCCAAGCCTCAGTACGAAGAGCTATCAAAACAGCTAAACACGCAACATGCCATAAATCAATGCTATGAATGCATGAGGGCTATCAAAGAATCGGATAGCTAGACCAGTCTATCAACTGGCAAATCAAATCAAGCCTCTATACCACTCACAGCCAATCAGCCGGTGGAAATCATCGGTCCGTGATCATCGGGGCCCGTCAGCCCATCACAGCTCGGTGGTAGACACTCGAATCCGGTAGTCACCACTCCGATGATAGCGTTGGACTTTTCGAGCACGACTCAACGATCGGCCAGTCACAACGTGGCACCCAATCAGGTCATCAAATAAATCTATCAAGGCTCAATATGTATGCATGTATGCCAATCAATATCAATGCATAATGCATACAAGGCATATTACATGAAAGCAATAAGCATAACTCAAGCAATTCAGCAACTGATTCACGTAAGCACCTATCAGCAATTCCACAGATTTCACAACACTGAAATATAGTCATGTTCATGCTCAAAGCTGCTAAGGGCTGCTCAATCGTACCTTCACAACTTCAATATACCTTAACCGGTTTCACAGACAATGGCCAGCAACTAAATCAAGTCTACGGCCCTTGAAACTTCACGTCAAAGCTCAACCAAAATCCTGGGAACTGAAATCTGTGCAAGGTAGCTAACATCTTAGCTCAAATCTAAACATACTCCCTCAATTACCTACGGCCAGAACTAATCTTAAGTTCTAAGCATCCACGCAGGTACCAACGACAAGAACAAAGCTCAAATCGACAAGAAAAGCTCACCCACAAGCTCACGCTAGCAAGAGGAACGCACGGCGCAGCTTTCTCCAAAAGCTTCGAACGCTAGCAGCTCCACTCCTCCAATCCAACGTTAATTAAAAGTCTAAAAAAGGTAGCCAACGAAAAAGCTAAGCTAGGGGAGTTCAGCGCCACCAAGAACTTTAAAAACAAAGGTTGGAAGCGACGGGAATCGGCGAAGGAAAATTACGGTGAACAGTAGCTAATCGAGGGTTTGGGAAAAGAGATAAGAAATATCAGGTTCGAAATAAATCTAAGTATCGATCCACACTTCTATATATAACCCTCAAATCCAACAGCTGCTATCCACGAAAGCATCCAGTCGACGTGAACAATAGATATCTTACAACAGATACCATCTCTTTCCTTTGATAAAACCAGCAGAAACCACCAGTCGATACATTCTCAAAGGAAAACATCAAAACGACATCGTTCCAACTAACTCAAACGACGTCGCAGAGCTCCACCAGCTGTCGACAGATATCCCTTGCGAAGAGGCCAAAAGCTGGTAACAGACATCTCTTAAAACAATACATCGACTTGTCGTGCTAATCAATCAAAACGACGACGCATTAACTAATCCAAACGACATCATAATGATTACGTAAGCATTGCTGCCAACAGCTGATCACCCAATCGCAACACTCAAAACGCAGCGTTTCAACTTATCAAAACGACATCGCACAGCATATGTCACCCTATCTGTTGCCAGATATCTCGCGACTGGTTCCTCAAATCATCGAATGGTCGCTCCTTCTAACGCAACTGCTGAAATCAATAGTCAACACTCAAAAATGTTGACCAACACGTGTCGTTCCTTCGTTGATCCTTGCATTAGCGCGCCTGCTGCCAGCAGCAACCATTATAAGCACAACTACTGCCACAGATAACAATGCGTCACGCCTACGTCATCTCTACTGATTCAGAATTCACCAGACTTGAGCTACAGTAACGTTGACCCGCGTTGACTTCGCTACAGTAGCTTGCTGTTGACAGATTTTACCCAAATTCTCTACGACTGGTTCTATACAATAGCGCAACGTCTGAATTACAATGGGGAATCAGATTTCACGCGTAAAACCTTCAAAATTCAAGCGATAAATCCCAAATCAACTCGATTAATCACAAATTAAATTCTGATTCCTCACATCGCATGTTCTACTAGGTAAACCCATTTACTTAATTCACATCTAGTACTCTGGTCAGAGATTTATCAACTATTATCTCCTTAGATAGCATAGGATATCCACGCACAAGGACGAGGGGTGAATTCTCGACAACGAAGCATCGACTCCTACATGCATCGGAACATCACCCAATCCCGCCACCTGATGACCACAACAGATTCGGTAAATGGGTCAAAGTGAGGCACCTATAATGTAGAGTCTCAATGACGTTTCGAGTAGTAAGGACTAATCTGTACAACCAAGACCTCGTCCTTAATCCACTCGACAAATGATAACCACTTGGAAAGTTCGAACGAGGGTAGTTCGATAGATCACCAGATCACTATCCATGTGAGGATTCAGATTTAGAGTAGTGGTTAATTTTATTGATTGGGATTAGCCACGTGAATTTTGAGGATTTAGAGTTGTTGATTTCTCTAAGTATTGAATCAGTCGTAGTGAATTTTGGTAGTCAACGCGAGTCCGCGGTACTGTAGCTTGCAGCTGGTAGGAATGGGAACCAGTCGATGCGCGTTGCAATTAGTTACTGTAGCGGAAGGGATGATACGTTGTCGTTTTGATCTTAGAGGTTGCTGCTGGCAGGCGTGGCTTTTAGCGTGAGAGTGATCGAGAGAGCGACACGTGTTAGTCAACGTTTAGAGTATTGACTACTGGATCGGCAGATGCGCGAGAAGAGGAGCGACCAGCTGTTGAGTTGAAGAACCAGTCGTAGAAGTAGAGCGACGTCGTTTTGTTAAGTTCAAACGCTGCGTTTTGAGTGTTGCGTTTGGAACCAGCTGCGAGAGATTGTTGAGCGGAATGCGCTGCGACTGGATGACCAGCTGGTGGTAGCGATGCTGACGTTACCGCTACGATGTCGTTTGGATTAGTTAACGCGTCATCGTTTTGATTGATTTCGCATAACCAGTGGCTGGTGTTTGTTTGGAGAGACCTGCTACCAGCTCTTGGTTGTTTTGCAAGCGATCGATGTTACCAGCTGGTGGATCTCTGCGAAGTCGTTTGAGTACGGTGTCGTTTTGGAATGTTTTCTCATGAGTGTCTCGACTGGTTGTTGCTGCTGATTTTAGCGAAAGAGAGAAGTGGTTTCTGCTGGGAGATTTCTACTGTTCACGTCGACTGGATTTGGTGATCAGCAGACGTGGGAGTTGAGATATTTATATATAGAGGTGTTGATCGACACTTAGAATTATTGAGAACCTGATATTTCTTATCTTCGTATTCAAACCCTCGTCGAGTTACTGTTCACCCGAACATTTCTTCGTAGATTCCCACCGTTTTCCACCGACGAATTGAGTGGTCTTGGTGGCGCTGAATTCCCCTAGCTTAGCTCTTTCGATTGCTATCCATTTTAGACCTTGAGTTAACGCTGGACCTGGAAGCACGGAGTTGCTAGCGTTCAAAGTTTTTGGGAGAAATCTGTGCTGTGTTTTCCTCCTGCTAGCGTGGACTTTTAGATTTGAGCTCGCGGGAAGTGTCTGCCGTGAATTGCAAAGCCAAGAGGAAGCTGGGTGCTGGTCGTGAGTTCTGACGTACCCTTTTTGTGATCTGTGAGGTATAAATTGTGGAATTGAGGTACGATTGAGCAGCCCTTAGCAGCTTTGAGCATGAACATGACTATATTTTAGTGTTGTGAAATCTGTTGAATTGCCGATAGGTGTTTACGTGAATCAGTTGCTGAATTGCTTGAGTTATGCTTACTGCTTTCATGTAATATGCCTTGTATGCATTATGCATTGATATTGATTGGTATACACACATACATATTGAGACTTGACAGATTGATTTGACGACCTGATTGGGTGCCACGTTGTGACTGGCCGATCGTTGAGTCGTGCCCGAAAAGTCCAACGCTATCATCGGAGTGGTGACTACCGGATTCGAGTGTCTACCACCGAGCTGTGATGGGCTGACGGGCCCCGATGATCACGGACCGATGATTTCCACCGGATGATTGGCTGTGAGTGGTATATAGGCTTGATTTGATTTGCCAGTTGATAGACTGGTCTAGCTATCCGATTCTTTGATAGCCCTCATGCATTCATAGCATTGATTTATGGCATGTTGCATGTCTAGCTGTTTTGATAGCTCTTCGTACTGAGGCTTGACCTCGTATTCTGTTTTCCTGCTTTTGTGTCTTGGGTCTGTGTTGCCCATTTGCAGGATCTTCAGGTAGTCAGGCTGGACAGAGCAGTGGTACAGGTAGTCGATCCCCTTTCCCATAAGTCCCAGTTATATTTATGTTATGTACTGAACCGGGGGATGCCCCGTGTTTCTATGTATTGAGGATTTATTTTAGACTTGAGATTTATTGTTGCCTGGTTTGTATAAGTTTGAGTTAACTTATATTTTGAGTATGATAATTTGAATGTATATTTTTACGTTCAGGCCCAAATGATTTCGAAAAATTTTTAAGCCCTGATTTTAGCTTCCGTGTTTATGCGCTTGTTTAAGTGTTAATTGTGAGTAATTAGCACGGGGCCTGACATTTTTGGTATCAGAGCTTAAACTGGGATAAGCTCGATTTCTTTTGATCACACTCGATTCTATGCACAGAGTTTTGATTGGACTGTTGATTGACTCTGTGACTTATGTGATTATTATCTGCCTTGATGTTTATCTGTTGTTAGCCTTACCTCTAGACTTGTGTAGATACCGCCGAGGAGGGGTAGATCTAGGCGTTCCGAGGGGTCTAGGGCTCCAGACAGTGACGAGGATGTTCATCAGGTAGATGATGTGACTCGTCGGTTGGGCGGGATGGAACTAGTCTTAGCACGATTTCAGCGTACGAACCCTCCGACGTTTGCTGCTACTGAGGGAGGTGCGAGAGCTGAGGCATGGTTAGTACAGATGGAGGAGCTGTTCGATACCTTGGAGTACGCTCCGGAAAAGAGATTTAAGTTGGCAGTGCTGCAGCTGCAGGATGATGCGCAGCGCTGGTGGAGGGGTACTTCTAGGATGCTTCGTGATAGTGGAGCAGTGATCACCTGGGAGAGTTTCTGTGAGGCGTTCCGTCAGGAATATACGTCGGAGTCTTACTTCGCCAGTCGAGAGCGAGAGTTCGACAACCTCAAGCAGGGTAATATGCGAGTGGCCGAGTATGCGAGGCAGTTTTCTGCGCTTTTGGTGTACATGCCACATGTAGCGAACCAAAAGCGAACGAAGAGGAACAAATTCTTGAAGGGCTTGAAACCTGACCTTTACCGGATGGTATTGTCTGGGTCCCCGGCGACTTTCATGGAAGCTGTGAACAATGCGGTTGATATTGAGGAGAGTTTGATGGATCCCGAGGCTTCGGTGCATCAGACGACTGGACGTGCTCCTCAGCCAGCATCGGTGGTGTCGCAGTCGTATCAGTCTCCTCAGGGGTCACAGCAGTCGAGTCGCCAGCAGTTTCGACCTAGAGGGAAGCAATTCAAGAAGAAGGGCCATTCGAGTTCCTCTGGTTCCGTGAGTTCGAGTTCAGGCAGTGGTTCTGGCGGCGGATTTTGTGGGCAGTGCGGGGAGACATGAGACTTCGCAGTGTCATGGAGTATGAGGACTGTGCCATCTTTGTGGTCAGCCGGGACATTTCGCAAGGGCGTGTCCTTCGATAGGAGGGCGGTCTTCTGGTCAGTCGCAGCAGGGTTCCGCTAGTGGTTCTTCGCAGCGACAGCAGCCTTTTGCTCAGTCCCAGCGATTAGGATTTCAGCCTCGTGAGCCATCTAGGTTTGGAGGACCTTCCCGACCTCAGTTTCAGATTCCCCAGCAGGCTCAGGCGAATGCTTTGAACAGAGAGCAGGCTGAGGAGACGCCTGGCATTGTGATTGGAGGTACATGCTTTATTTTTGATTATCCTGCGAGAGTTCTTTTTGACACTGGTGCATCACATTCTTTCATATCTGAGTTGTTTGTGTTTGAGCATGGGTTGAGTTCATCCCCATTGTGTGATGTTGTGTCTATGTCTACTCCTGCTGGTGTAAGCCTGTGGTCCCGAGAGGTAGTGATTGATTGCTTGGTTAGATTTGATGAGCATGTTTTGATCTCCAATCTGATTGTTTTGGGGATTAGAGATTTTGATTGTATCTTGGGGATGGATGTGTTAGCTAGCTATAAGGCTACAGTTGATTGCTTCCATGGTGTTGTGAGATTTCGCCCTGATTCGGGTGAGAAGTGGGACTTCTACGGTGCTGATTCGCGTCCGAAGATTCCGCTGGTTTCCGCCATGGAGATGTTTAGCCTGCTATCGCTAGGTAACGCTGATTGTTTTGGGGATTAGAGATTTTGATTGTATCTTGGGGATGGATGTGTTAGCTAGCTATAAGGCTACAGTTGATTGCTTCCATGGTGTTGTGAGATTTCGCCCTGATTCGGGTGAGAAGTGGGACTTCTACGGTGCTGATTCGCGTCCGAAGATTCCGCTGGTTTCCGCCATGGAGATGTTTAGCCTGCTATCGCTAGGTAACGCTGGATTCATGATCTATGCGCTTGATAGTTCCCAAGAGCAGCGATTAGAGTTGAATGATATTCCTGTCGTCCGAGAGTTTCCCGACCTGTTTCCAGATGAGATACCTGGATTCCCTCCGAGGCATGAGGTCGACTTTAGTATCGAGCTGGTGCCCGGTACCGCCCCGATTTCTAGAGCTCCGTATCGGCTGGCGCCAGCAGAGTTGAGAGAGCTGAAGGATCAGTTGAGAGATCTCTTGGAGAAGGGTTTCATTAGGCCGAGTATGTCGCCTTCGGGAGCTCCGATTATTTTCGTGAAAAAGAAGGATGGATCCATGAGAATGTGTGTGGATTTCAGACAGTTGAATAAAGCAACAGTGAAGAACAAGTATCCGTTGCCGAGGATTGATGACTTGTTCGACCAGTTACAGGGATCGGTCGTGTACTCAAAGATTGATTTACGCTCTGGTTATCACCAGCTGCGGATTAGAGACGCTGTCGTGGCGAAGACAGCTTTCCGAACTAGATATGGGCATTACGAGTTTCTTGTCATGCCGTTTGGATTGACCAATGCCCCAGCTGTGTTCATGGATTTGATGAATCGCTACTTCAGCGAGTATATTGATCGGTTCGTGATCGTCTTCATTGACGACATCCTGATTTACTCGAGGAGCATGAGAGCATAAGGAGCATTTGGAACTGGTGTTGCAGCGACTGAGAGACTCGAAAACTCTATGCTAAGTTCAGCAAGTGCGAATTTTGGCTGGACAGAATTATCTTCTTGGGTCATGTGATTTCGGCACAAGGGATTTCAGTAGATCCGAGTAAGGTCGAAGCAGTTCTTAACTGGGAGAGACCTAGGAACGTTTCTGAGATCCGTAGTTTCTTGGGTTTGGCTGGCTATTACAGGCGTTTTATCGAGAAGTTTTCTTCGATAGCTAAGCCTCTGACTCAGTTGACTCAGAAGGATAAGAGATTTGAGTGGACTAATGAGTGCGAGAACAGTTTTCAGACGTTGAAGGAGAAGTTGACTACTACTCCTGTGTTGGCTCTACCGTCTGGATCCGGAGGATTCGTGGTGTGCTCCGATGCTTCTCTCAATGGTTTAGGATGTGTTCTGATGCAGAACGGTTACGTGATTGCCTATGCGTCTCGACAGTTGAAGCCTCACGAGACGAGGTACCATGTTCACGATTTGGAGTTGGCTGCGATAGTGTTTGCCTTGAACATTTGGCGATATTATCTTTATGGTGAAGAATTTGTGGTGTACACCGACCACAAGAGCCTAAAATATATCTTCACGCAGTCTGATTTGAACATGAGGCAGCGGCGATGGATGGAATTGCTCAAGGACTTTAACTGTGAGATTCAGTATCAGCCTGGGCGGATGAACTCAGTTGCAGATGCTTTGAGTAGGAAGACCCAACTGGCGATGCTTTCGTTTCTGAGTGCTTCGATAGTCTATGAGCAATTGAGTACTTCTGGTTGGAGATTTCAGCTGAGTGATCAGTACTTTGTTGATGGATCTGTGTCAACAGATCCAGATTGAATTTTGAATTACACAAAACTTATTATTGTGTTACTAACAATTCCACTTACTGTACAGATTTTAGGATCGAAGAAGAAGATCAGCAGTAGCAGTAATCTGTCCAGTCGATGGTTTGAAAGTTAAAGTTCAGCAGTTGGTTTAGTTATTCATTGTATACGGCAGCTGGATTAGCAATGGAGACGTCCAAAGTTAAGTCAGTTGTTCGTAATCAGGCGGAGGCCAAGTTGAACCAGCTGGAGCGTAGTGAATCAGCTGGAACGATAAGAACCAGCTGCAAGCGCTAGAAGAGGAAGATGAACCAGCTGGAACATCAAAAGGGAACCAGCTGGAACATCTAAGTGGACCATCGATGATGATGTAATCGGTGACGTCATCATAATCAGCAGATGAAGAAAGATCAGTTGGTGCGAGAAGACCAGCTGGAGCGCTAAGGAGAAGATGAACCAGCTGGAGCGAAATGAACCAGCAGGAACGCTAAAGCAGCAAATGACAAGAAGCGCAAGAGCTGGATCAGCGATGATGACATCAGCAGTGACATCACAATCAGCAGTTGTGAAGAGAAGCGCAAGAGCTTGATCAGCGTTGATGACGTCAGCAGTGATGTCATCACAATCAACAGGAAGCTACAGTAGAACCAGTCGTTGGATGATCCAGACGCAAGAGATAAAGCGACGTCGTACAGGAATAAGTATCCAGTCGCAAGCTACTGTTCACCAGCAGATGATACTTGGAGTTAGAGATAGCAAAACGATGTCGTTTGAATAAGTTGATACGACAGCGTTTTGCCTTCGCGCTAAGATTCAGCAGATGGTTTTGCGCTAAGAACCAGCAGGTACAACTCTCAAGAGAAACCAGCAGGTAGC
>KV010243.1:32322-45327 GCA_001598015.1 Dorcoceras hygrometricum | reverse complement strand
CGCCCCGATCTCGCACCTACAACGTCCGTACCTCGCAGATCAACGTTTTCTTCAACCCAGGCATGTGATATCAATTCCCTTGCTTACCATTTAAATCATAATAACCTGTTTTATGAAAATTATGCATGAATTTTGTGTGTATGCCTCGGATCTAGACAGCTATGTTCACGTCTTATGCATGTCTCATGTTGCATCTCACGGTTTTGATGATTTTCTCGCATGGCTTCGGTTTGGGGGCTACCTAAGGGACTTGGCTCAATATCAGGTGGTTCATGGGGTCCTAAAGAGGGCTAGGAGGGGTCCATAGGTGGGAAATAACGATCGAACCAGCGGCTGCATGTAAAACACCTTCTGCTATGTGTTCTGCGGCCGCGCGGTGCATCGCCTTCACCAGAGTTGTGCTCTCTCGTGCGACCACGGTTGGGGCCAAGGATGGTCAGGTTAGGACCGGCTGGACCTGGGGGTGGTCCAGCCAGAAGGGCTCCGGCAGTGGTGGCCGGATCCGGGAGAACGGTCGTGCGAAGTGGCTGCTGGTCACGGCTGCGCTTGAGGGTGTGTGTGTGATTTTCGGTTTAGGGCTAAATTTTGCTGTGGTTCGGTCTAAGTGAACCGGTTTGGCTGGTTCGGTTGGACCGGATCGGTTCTTCGAGCCTCAAGTCAAACGTTTTAAAATTGGTCCAAGTTATTTTATTTAGGGACCTGTTATTTTTATTATTATGTCGAACGTCCAATTTTAAAGAAAATAGCTAGAAGGTCAAAATTGAGTCAAACATTTTATACTAATTAAAATTATGTTTAATTTTAAGTTTTTAGTCAAAATTAGGGCTTTAGGGATTTTAATTAGGTCAAAATCGATTTTCGGAATTTAATTTGGTCAAAATCGGTCTTTTGGTCAAAACCGGCTTTTGAGGTCAAAATTGATTTAAATTGATTTTAAAAGTCAAAATATATTTTTAAAAAGTTCCAAACTGATTTTTATAAGTCAAAAAATTGATTTTAATTAGTCCATTTTAGTCTTGATTTTAATAAATAAAAAATTTAAAGAAATTAGGCAAAAATGGGGAAAAAACGGTGAACATTCGTTTCATCGGCCGAGTTTAGAGCAATGTGTGGTCTAGAAGTGGTGAGCCTAGCCCCGGAATCAGTCCTTGACCGAATTAGAAAAATGTAGAAGCCCGTAAGTGTATATTTAATTTTATATGTAGTATTTTATGTATGTGATGTTTTAAAAAAAACGATTAAATATACCTTAACGGGCTAAGCTTTTAAATTGCATGATTTTAAGAAATTCACGCATCATGAGATTTTATGAAATGATCAGGCATGTCCTTTTTAAGTTAAAAATCCGAGGAATTGAAGTGATGTGGCAAGTCTACGATGGGAGTTAACCAGGTAGCCGGGCCCGGGGATCCCCTGTTTTTAGGAATTATTTCAGGATTTCAAGGCCTATGGATCCTTGAGTAATAGCGGGGTGAAGTGGCAGTTTTCAGGAGGTGTGACATATAGGGATCCCGAGGTAAGGTCGGGTGAACCACACTGCCACGTACGTTGGTTATTACGACTGATCAGTCATGCGCTGCTCACATTCACTGATATGACTCATACATTTTCTTTTCAGGTTACGATATGCCATGCCTTATATGATATATGACATGTTATGATATGATTACATGATGAAATGTTTCAAGATCATGCACGCATCCATGTCTTTAACGTTATTTTAATTATAGTATGTGCTTGCATGAGATTTTATTAGTATTTACCTTGTTATGCATTACGATAGAGCATGCTGAGCCTCTAGGCTCACTAGGTTTAAATGGTGCAGGTGATGATCCTGCTGATGAGTTTATTCCGACTGGCGGTGATGACCTCTGAGCGCCGGTTGCATCAGTACCCCGTGACCACCTTTTATGATTCAGTTTTTTCATGTTACAGTTTAGATACTGGTTTTTAAACATGTTGGCTTTCAGTATTCTTTTTACTCGATGATTTTACGATGTTGGATGTTTGACGTTTTTAAATATTTCTTTATTTAAGCTTAAGGTATTTTGAGAAAATGATTTAGAAATTGTTTTAGAAGGGAACGAGCCATATTTAAAGTTTATGCCTCCACAAATGTTTTTTTCAAAAAAAATTTTTGGTTCGTTTCACGGTCAAACAGTCAACTCAGATCTGGGGACAGTCAACTCAGCTGGTCAACAGTCAGACAGTCAACATAGTTGGTCAACAGTCAACTCAGCTCTGGATCGGTCAACTCAGCTCTGGACTGGTCAACTCAGCTTTGGCCAAGTCAACTCAGATTTGACGAAATTCAGATTTGGCGACGTAATTCAGATTTGACGACGCAAATTCAGATTTGGGGACGTAAATTCAGATTTGGCGACGCAAATTTAGATTTGGCGACGTAAATTCAGAGATGTTAAAGAAAACTCAGCTCACAAATTTCAGCAAGCTACTACACGCGTACAGATAAGCTTCTCGCAATAGTAACTGCCAATTTAAAGGGGTTAATGGCCAATTAAAAGACCCGAATCAATGCCTACACTAATGCTCTCGTAACAGCATTTTAACGGCCATAAAATCAGGAATTTAAGGCTTTAATGGCTGACCTTTTGACTCCCATTTCTGCACCTATAAATATCCAGCTGATGGCAGCATATTTCCCTCACTCACTCCAAATATTTCAGTAAAATATCATTAGGCTTCCACATTGAAATCCTGCAGAAACTGAATCAGATTTCGTAGTTGAAATCTTGCACAAGCTGTATCCGATTTCGTGCCTTGAACCAATCAAACTTCAGATTACAGTAAGTGGGCTTTTGCTATATATAAACTCATTTGAAATACTATATGATATTCATACTGTAATTTTTTGAATTACTGTTCGAGCACTTGTTTCGTATCAGATCTCGTTTCGTGTCATGTTCATGCTATGATCTATGCTCTGTTTTAGCACTGATATTTCTATCGTAATATGGGTCTACAGAATATTCCGCACTCTGAGTTACAAGGTGTAACTATGGCCTCGACCCCTTAGAGGAGTAAAAATTAGGGACTGATCAGTAAACCATGGAAACAAAGTGACTATCAGTGCTACCTATAATGCTATGCTCTGTTCTGTATATGCTCTGTTAAATCCGTTATTCCGTATATGTATATTTGTTATGCTCGAATGGTATCCCCACTTTGCTGAGTGTTTCCCCAAACACTCACCCCTTACTTCTCTCACCCAGATAAGAACGAATAACAGGTTGAAGAAGAGGAACAAGAGCTGTTCTGGGACTGGTGAAGATTCAGTTAGTTTTGTTGATGTAAATTTAGCTTCCGCATTTCTGTTATTTCGACTCTGATTTTCAGTTGTAACAACGATTATTTTTGGTTATGTAACAGACTGGTTTTTGAGCTATATTATGAGGTTTAATGTTTTATAATTTTATAATTGTTTAATATTGCCGATGTCATGAGTCTCGTTCACGGGGTCGTGACATATGTAACAGACTTGGTTTTTGAGCTATATTATGAGTTTAATGTTTTATAATTTTATAATTGTTTAATATTGCCGATGTCATGAGTCTCGTTCACGGGGCGTGACATTTTAGTGGTTTCAGAGCTCACCAGGTTCATAATCCGGCTGGGAAACCAAGTCTGAAATTTTGCAAGGTCCGGGACGAATTTTTAGATTTTGGCATGAGACCAGTGATACCCCCTCTGAAACGGTCCAACGAGCAATACTCACTTTTTTGTTACCTAAGGCGTTTTTTGGCCAAATTCCTTCGTTTAGGCCTCCAAAATCGTGTTTTTGCTGTTTTTGGAAAGATTTGAAAATTCAATAACTTTTTGTACAGGACTCCGATTTCAGTTCCGTCAACAGTTCTATAATCCCTATGGTTAAAACTAACTGTTTATGGAATAATCTCACAATTTTCTATTTTTGGAAATATCTTCGATTTTTAGGAAATGGCCCCCTCTGTCCCCCGTACTCGTGCTGCTGCTGCCCTTCGCATGAAGCAGATTTTCCTGGACAACCAGAGCCGCATGATTAGACGTATTATAGCCAAACTAGAAACTGAAAGACGAGAGTCGCCTGCTATAAAGAAAGAACATGAGAGTAACCAAGTAGCGCTAGAAGCCTCACACAAAACCATTGCAGGACTTACTGAAATAGGCCTTTCAATGTCAAAGAAAATTGAAAGGATGAAGGCAAAGAAGCAACAGGCTATAGAAAGCCATATGGAGTGTCATCATAAGATGCAGGCTCGTATCCAAGAGGCCGAAGATACGATCCAAGAGCAACACCTTGTCATTGAGGCCCTGGTAGAGGAGAAAGCTAGCCTACTCCAAATAATCCAAGGTCTGCAAGAAGACAACGGCGCTCCTGCTCCATTCGATGATGAATGGGAGGAAGAACAGGAGAAGACCCGGAAAAAAAGGGCTTGAGGATATTCCTATAGGCGAGGGAGAGATTGTCGATGAATAGAATATGTTTTACCTTTTGAATAAACATTGTTCATTCTTCTATCCAAAATTTTCTTATCTCTTGGTGATATATTATTCTCGATTGCTTTGCATTTATATGCACCCATCCTTAGAAAGCTTTCCTATGGCAGAATATGGAAGGAAACCGGAGAAGTGACAGTAACAATGGAGGTGAAGGGTCCTCCAATTCAAGAACTGGTCTTAGCAGAGAAGACCTGATGACAATAGCTACTATAGTTGCCACGACTCTCCAAGGGTTGGTCAATACCAACAACAACCAAGCTCCTCCTCCTACCCCTCCACCTCGTGGGACTAAGTACTACTACGATTCCCTTCGCAAGAACAAAGCCCCCACCTTCGATGGGAGCCCTGAAGCCAAAGTTGCTCAGACTTGGATAAAGAATATTGAAACGCAACTTCGACTATTGGAAGTCCCAGACGCTGTCAAGGTGGATGTTGTAACACCACTCCTCGATGGCAAAGCGGGAAAATGGTGGGAAGCAGTCGAGCCAACCATGACTGCAAATGGACAAATCACGTGACAAAGATTTCGGAAAGCATTCTTGAAACAATACTTTCCAATGGAAGTCAGAATGCAACGGCTCAACGAGTTTGAAACTTTCACTCAGACTGCAGACATTTCGGTAGTAGAGTATACATCCAAGTTCAATTCATTGGGCACCTTTGTCCCAACGATCATGGCAGATAATACCCTAAAGATGCACCAATTCAAGAAGGGTCTGAATAGCCGTATCCAGTTAGCCCTTGCAGTCTACCAAACCACAAGCTTTGAGGACTTAATGGGAGCTGCAATCCGAGCAGAGACTGACATAAAGAGGCAGGAAGCTGACAACAAGAACAAACGCCCACTCAATGCTCAGACTTCACATGGTAGGGCCTAAGACCAAACGGCCAAACCTCAACAATCACGGATCAGCATCTGCACCTAACAACCAAATTTTGGCACCTTGTTGTTGGCGACAATGGCGGATCCGGATCCTGTTTGGGGCGCAGTGGAAGTTAAAATTTTGCCCCGAGAAACGTTCAATACATTAAAAACAATAAACATTCATAGGGCGTTTATCGAATTGCTACCTTGTTGTCGTCTAGGCGACTGGCTCCGACCAGTTTCACGAGGAAACCGGCACTTCAAACGGTAGGCGGCGGTAGATCGTCAATCAGGTCCACGACCGAAAAAAATCTTCCTTCGTCAATCTGCACTAGAATATCTGATGGATTTTAGCACGAATGGATTCTCCTCGTCGTGGTGATCGAAACAAGTCCGATCACGTGAAAAACCGGGCGACGGCGGCGGCGATGGGCGGTCGGCGGCGGCGTGAGGCGTGTGGGAGAGGGTGGGCGGCTATGAGAGCTAGGTTATATCTTGTGTGTGTCTCATGGTAGCCCTAGGTCTAATTAAATAAGTGATGGGCTTGAGCCGGTCCAATGGACCTGGGGCGGGCCCAGTCCAATATATGAACATTAGGTTCAACCGCATCACCGTGGCTTCATCATAACTTCGATCGACGATCAGATCGGACCGATCGAATCAGTTTCCAAAACTGACTATTATGATGCGAAAACAATTTTTTAGACCACCTAGACCAAAATGACAGTTATGCCCCTCAACTTTGGGAAATCGCAATTTGACCCATGTTGACTTTTAGGAAGTCGCACTCCCTAAAATCCTCCTCCTATGCTCAACGCATTGAGCTCAGTTTCCATGCGGGAATCATGAATCCAGTACTTGTGTGACCCTCAATGGTTCAGGGATACAGCTAGCTGTGGGCCCACAACCATTGTGACTCCGAAATCACAATTTCGGACTTGCCCAAAGGATCATGGTAAAGCGCCTAGCAACATCGCCCCATGATCCCCTAGGTATCACTGATAGTGCCTGCAAGAACCAGTTGGTCATGGTTAGCGTACAGTACGGTCCTTTCAACACATATATCCCGATCAGATCAACGACCATTGGTAAATCGAGAGTCGCTAGAGATCCGATAGCTATGCATACATCTTGGAGATCGAATAGTGACATCGCGAGTGTAACTAGGTAAACCCATTTACCTAAAACACATCCAGTACTCTGGCCAGAGATTTATACACTATTATCCCCTCAGATAGCATAGGATATCCACGCATGAAGGCGAGCGGTGAATCCTCGACAACGAAGCATCGACTCCTACATGCATCAGGACCTCACCCAATCCCGCCGCCTAATGACCCCAAGGGAGTCGGCAAACGGGTCAAAGTGAGGCGCCTATCATGTAGAGTCTCAATGACGTTTCGAGTAGTGAGGACTAATCAGTACAACCAAGACCTCGGACTTAACCACTAGACAAATGGTAACCACTTGGAAAGTCCGAACGAGGGTAGTTCGATAGATCACCAGGTCACTATCCATCTGCATGCTAAGAACATCACAATGTTCCCTACCAATGAAACATGGTACTTCACATCGCAGATGCTAGTCTCAAGCTCGGGCGGCCTTATCCTCATGACGGCCCAATCGACTAGGAACGAATTCAGAATGCACAGTGACTATTAGATGTGTTTCATGATAGCCCTCATATCCACTATCACATCTAACATACACTATGGTGCATTCTAGGTCTTTATCCAACACAATTGTTAACATCATATAACATAATGAAAATAAAGAATGCCATAAAGAAATGCGAATATCATATATAAAGATTGTCATATACAAGAGTCTATAAAACCCACACGCCACAAGTTGGCTAGCTGGGCATCTACTCTAACACGTGTACCTCTTGCGGTTACCGTCATAGTGGAGATTTTCATAAGCAGAGTGGTGCATGCTTTAAGTGTGGAAAGTTGGGCCACCGGAATTGTGGATTGTCCAGAAACCAAGGTCCAAAGGCTGGATCGAGCAATGCAGCTCCGAACAAGCCAAAGCCCAGGGAGGATAAACCCAATGTTCGTGTGTTTGCAATGACACATGAAGAAGCTGAAGACGCCAGCGACGTGGCACCAGGTACCATTTTTATCAACAAGCTGCCTGCTTATGTGTTGTTTGATTGTGGTGCTACCCACTCATTCGTTTCTAGGATATTTTCTAAGATATTAGGGCTAGAGCCGGAAATTTTATGTGAACCGTATAGAGTAGCAACTCCTACCAACACTACCATTGAAACACATAAGATCCATCGGAACTGTGATACAACTCAACATGGTCGAGTTAGATGCCATCTTAGGGATGGATTGGCTATCTAAGAACCATGGATTGGTAGATTGCCGAGATAAGAGTGTGAAACTCCAAGCCCCTGATCAAGAGGAGCTGAATATTATGGCAAGAACAAGGAGCGAAAGTCCCTATTTTCTGCTGCCCAGGCATGGACAGCCATGAAGTCAGGAGAAGAAGTTTTCTTGGAAATGATCCACGAAATAAAAGAAGGAGACGAATTCAAGATTGAAGACATCCAGTGGTGCAAGAGTTTGCAGATGTGTTTCCAGATGACTTACCTGGAAAAGTGCCTGACAGAGAAATTGAGGTTCGAAATTAACCTAGTGCCAGGGACGATCCCAATCTCCAAGGAACCCTATCGGATGGCACCTGCAGAACTCAAGGAGCTCAAGGATCAACTACAAGAACTGCTAGACAAAAAGCAGATCAGACCCAATGTGTCACCTTGGGGAGCTCCAGTGTTATTCGTCAAGAAGAAGGATAGAACTATGAGATTGTGTATCAACTACAGAGAGTTAAACAAGATCACAATCAAGAATAAGTATCCTCTTCCGAGAATTGACGACCTCTTTGATCAACTCAAAGGAGCTACAACCTTCTCCAAGTTAGATTTGAGGTCGGGTTATCACCAACTAAAGATCAAGGCTGAGGATGTTCCTAAAACTGTATTTAGAATAAGATATGGTCACTACGAATTCACGGTGATGCCATTTGGTCTAACCAATGCATCGACGGCCTTCATGGACCTCATGAACCATGTATTCAAACCGTTCCTCGACAAATTTGTGGTGGTATTCATAGACGATAACTCGTGTATTCACCAAGTGAAGAAGAACACAAGGAGCATCTTCGACTTACCCTGCAAACCCTGAGGGAGAAACAACTGTACGCCAAGTTCAAGAAGTGCGAATTCTGGCTGAAGAGTGTGGCTTTCCTAGGCCATATAATTTCCGATGCAGGCGTATCAGTGGATCTGAAGAAGGTAGAAGCCATCATGGACTGGCCTACACCTAAGACAGTGACAGAAGTTAGAAGCTTCTTTGGATTGGCCAGCTATTATCGTAAGTTTGTAGAAGGCTTCTCTTCAATAGCCATACCACTAATTAGACTCACACAGAAGAACTACAACTTCAACTGGAACGAAGAATGTGAGACAAGCTTCGAAACTCTGAAGACAAAGCTTGCATCTGCCCCTGTTCTAACGCTACCCGTGGGAGACAAAAGCTTTACTATCTACAGCGATGCATCTAAAGGAGGACTAGGGTGTGTACTCATGCAAGAGGGCAGATTAATTGCTTATGCCTCAAGACAACTAAAGACGCATGAACACAATTACCCAACCCATGATCTAGAGCTATCTGCGGTGGTTTTTTCTCTAAAGATTTGGCGACACTATCTTTACGGGGAAAAGTGCAAAGTATTCACCGACCATCAGAGTCTCAAGTATATATTCACTCAGAAAGAATTGAATCCGAGACAAAGATGATGGCTCGAGCTCTTGAAAGACTACGACTTAACAATAAACTACCATCCAGGAAAGGCAAATAATGTAGCCGATGCGTTAAGTCGGAAGAATATGAACAAGGTGATACTATCATCGATCTCAGCCCAATCGTGTCTTAGAGAATTGGTCAAGCTAAAGCAGGATCAAGACCCCAGCTTAATGAAGCTGAAAGAACAGAGCAAGGAAGGGAAAATGACTGATCTCCGAGCAGACCAAGATGGGTTCCTTTGGATGAACAAACGACTATGCGTACCCTACGTCGATAATCTCTGTCAGGAAGTGATGTCGGAAGCACATAAATCTAAGTTCTCAAACCACCCAGGGAGTACAAAGATGTATAGGATTTGAAAGAACACTTCTGGTGGAATGGGATAAAAGGAGATGTTGCTGATTCGTTGCTAGGCTCCACGTATGTCAACAAGTCAAGGCAGAACATCAAAGACCTGGAGGATTATTACAACCACTGGAAATTTCAAAGTGGAAGTGAGAAAACATATCCATGGACTTTGTAGTAGGTCTGTCGAAGATAAGATTAGGCCATGATGGAATATGGGTAATCGTGAATAGGTTAACGAAATCCGCGCACTTTCTGCCTGTTCGAATGAACTATGGTTTGGATAAGCTCGCCTCCTTGTACATGGATAACATTTTCAGACTACATGGAGTTTCAACCAGCATTTTGTCAGATAGGGACCCAAGGTTCGTATCTCGCTTCTGGAAGAGCTTCCAAGAAGCTAGGGGAAGTAAGGTCACCCTTAGCACGGCTTACCATCCGCAGACTGATGGTCAAACTGAGAGGACCATCCAGACCCTAGAAGACATGCTGCAGACATGCACCTTGGACTTTGGTAGTAATTGGAGCGAACATCTGCCTCTAATAGAGTTCGCATACAACAATAGCTACCACAGCAGCATAGGAATGGCACCATATGAGGTCTTATATGGACGGAAATGTCGATCGCCGATGTATTGGGATGAAGTTGGAGAAAAGGATATCATAGGATCTGAACTGGTCCAGGAGACAGTTAAAAAGGTCGCCATCATAAAAGAGAGACTAAAGGAAGCCCAGGATCGATAGAAAAGCTGGGCAGACTTAAGGAGAAGACCATTGGCCTTCGAGGTAGGTGAGAAAAGCTGGGCAGACTCAGGTCTGAGATGGTCAAACAGTCAACTCAGATCTGGGGACAGTCAACTCAGCTGGTCAATAGTCAGACACAACACAGTTGGTCAACATCAACTTAGCTCTGGATCGGTCAACTCAGCTCTGGACTGGTCAACTCAGCTCTGGACTGGTCAACTCAGCTTTGGCCAAGTCAACTCAGATTTGACGAACTTCATATTTGGCAACGTAAATTCAGATTTGGCGACGTAAATTCAGATTTGGCGATGTAAATTCAAAGATTGTAAATAAAACTCAGCTCACAAATTTCAGCAAGCTACTACACGCGTACAGATAAGCTTCTCGCAATAGTAACTGCCAATTTAAAGGGGTTAATGGCCAATTAAGAGACCCAAATCAATGCCTACACTAATTCTCTCGTAACAGCATTTTAATGGCCATAAAATCAGGAATTTAAGGCTTTAATGACTGACCTTTTGACTCCCATTTCTGCACCTATAAATACCCAGCTGATGGCAACATATTTCCCTCACTCACTCCAAAAATTTCAGTAAAACATCAGTAGGCTTCCACGTTGAAATCCTGCAGAAACTGAATCAGATTTCGTAGTTGAAATCCTGCACAAGCTGTATCAAATTTCGTGCCTTGAACCAATCAAGCTTCAGATTATAGTAAGTGGGCTTTTGCTATATATAAATTCGTTTGAAATACTATATGATATTCATACTATAATTGTTTTTGAATTACTGTTCGAGCACTTGTTTCGTATCAGATCTCGTTTCATGTCATGTTCATGCTGTGATCTATGCTCTGTTTTAGCACTGATAGTTTTGTCGTAATATGGGTCTACGGAATATTCCGCACTCTGAGTTACAAGGTGTAACTATGGCCTCGACCCCTTAGAGGAGTAAATATTAAGGACTGATCAGTAAATCATAGAAACGAAGCGACTATCAGTGCTACCTGTAATGCTATGCTATGTTCTGTATATGCTCTGTTCTAAAATCCGTTATTCAGTATATGTATATTTTTTATGCTCGAATGGTATCCCCCACTTGCTGAGTGTTTCTCCAAACACTCACCCCTTACTTCTCCCACCCAGATAAGAACGAAGAACAGGTCGAAGAAGAGGAACAAGAGCTGTTCTGGGGCTGGTGAAGATTCTTAATTTTGTTGATGTAAATTTTTCTTCCGCATTTCTGTTATTTCCGACTCTGATTTTCAGTTGTAAAAACGATTATTTTTGGTTATGTAACAGACTGGTTTTTGAGTTATACTATGAGACTTAATGTTTTACAATTTTATAATTGTTTAATATTGCCGATGTCATGAGTCTCGTTCACGGGGCATGACAGTACTCCTCAAGTATACATCCTTGCAACATTCAAATCTTGGATGGCATTTGATTTTTATCCGGATAATTCTTCTTCAATCGCTCCGAATGGTTTCTCCACCAGTTTTCATCTTGTCCGGATAATTTGTCATTTATCTGGTCTTCTCTGCAACAATGAAAATATAACTTTTATCTCCTTCACCCAAACATTGCAAGAACCATTATTCAAGAAGAAGGAAATGATGAATTATAGCAGCGCACAAAGAGAATATAGAGATAAGTGTGGAAAAGAATAGAGAACACAACATAAGAAGAAAGTTATTCTGAAGAGTAATCAAAATAGACACATCTACTTAGTAAGAGTGTTCCCCTTTGTGTGGGGATATATAGGAAAGATATACACTGCAAATGATTAATTCCTTACACGTGCAATTACTCACAAATATATGAAAGTTGTGTTTTAAGGTTTAGATGAGTGATTGGTATTTACATAAAGATATTAAACTTTGTGAGAGCTCAAATTGTTGGAGTAAATTTATAAGTTTTGGTGAAGACAAATAAAAGAGCCAATCAGCTCAGAAATGGATCGACAAAATTGAGACAGAATATACTGTGTTGTTTACAGAAACTAGATTAGAGCTAAGCTGGACAGAGCTAACCTGGTTAAGGACAAACCAGCTCAGGGCTCTTAGTTACGTTGGTTGAGGACAAATCAGCTCAGGCAACTGAAACAGAATCGGACCAGATTACAAGTGCTGAAAGCAGTTGATCAATTTACCAGTTGAAAGAAGAGCAAATTGAATTCAGATCAGTTTACAAGAGCAGATATCTGGAACATCTTAGAAGCAGATTTGAGCATATTAGCTTAAGACTAGATTAGAGAAGTTCTAAGCAGAAACCAAATCAGGAAACCAGCTGAGTAAGGACTGTTAGAGTAGATGCCCAACTAGCCAACTTGTGGCGTGTGGGTTTTCATTGACTCTTGTACAAACGATCTTTATATATGATATTCGCATTCTTTAATATGGCATTCTTTACTTTCATTATGTGTGTAATGATTTACAATTGTGTTGAGTAAAGACCTAGATTACACTAAAGCGTATGTTAGATGTGATAGTGGGTATGACGGCTATCATGAAACACATCTAATAGTCGCTGTGTATTCTAAACATGTTCCTAGTCGATTGGGCCGTCAAAATGAGGATAAGGCTCTTTAATATGGCATTCTTTACTTTCATTATGTGTGTAATGATTTACAATTGGGTTGAGTAAAGACCTAGATTACACTGAAGCGTATGTTAGATGTGATAGTGGGTATGACGGCTATCATGAAACACATCTAATAGTCGCTGTGTATTCTG
>KV010242.1:9622-29991 GCA_001598015.1 Dorcoceras hygrometricum | reverse complement strand
GTATGCATTGCATTGTTGTTTATGTGTTGGTTTAACTGTTGCATTGCATACGCATTATCAATTCCATTCAGCTGTTGCAGCCATGTCCTGTTTTTATTGTTGTTCTGTTCTTACCATATTATGGGGGGTAGCGGCATTACCGCACTCTCATCTCCCTGCTGGTATTTGTTAGCCACCATGCGCCGAGTGGTTAACTACCACAGTTCATGGTTTGGGCAACAGCAGGTTGAGTAATTGATGCATCTGGTATTTCAGTTGTGGTGTAAAGATGAGCAGGTATTTCCCGTATGCTTGTACACACACCAGTGGCCACTAACCTTTCTTCGCAGAATTTGTTATCAGCTGTGGTGCTGTGCTTGAATTCCTTGGCTCCTTGTTCAGTTGTAGCCTTCGACTGTTGTATCATTCTTCATGCATAGCATCTGCATCTTATCTTTTGCTATTCGTTGTTGTTTTATAGTTGCTCTCCGTAGTGGGGTTTGACCCCGAGGTCCTCTGGGCGTGTTATGTTGTTTGCCGGTTTGATTTCAGCTATCCCAGGTTTTATAGCTGGTCGTGGTTTTAACCCAGCTGGAGGTGCCGCAGGAGGTAGCTAGAGTGTCCCAGTTATGTATATTAATTATATGCACTGGTATCACTACGGGTGGGATGTCTCGAGTGATGCTTAGATCTATATAGCTGGCAGTCTTTTAGTACTTGTGTTGTATTCAGCCGTTGGGCAATTATTGTACTTGACTGTTTGTGGTGTTGTGGATTTATAAAACTGGGATCATTTTGAGTATTGTTGTATTTTAAATTATGTTATCTTTCTGTCAGGCCAAAAGAAAAATTTTTAACCACTTTTTAGTTGCTTCCCTTGTGTTTGCGTGGTTTTACTCTGATGTGAGCACGAGGCCTGACATGGTAGGGGAAGTATAATCTGGACAGTGCGTATGATCTGTCCTGGATATGAGATCTGTTTAGAGGGTGTGTGAATAGCTGGTTAAGTATAGAACTGGATTTTGGTGCGACACCATTTTGAGAAACCAAATCTGGTTGCGAGCTGGTTTATGTTTACGTGAGGGCTTGTCTATACCAGCTGGGAGATAAAGGGCAGTGTATTGGTCTTTCTGTGCGGGACTCCTATGCGACGTCGTTTGGTGGTAGCGATCTGGAATAGCGCAGAGGAGTCCAGATCTGGTATAGTATGCAGATCTGAACTGGTACCTGCTTTGAGCTCTGAGTTGTCGGTGGCTACTGTTCACCAGATCTGAGGGATCTATGTTATATGTATATAGAGGACTTTGACCTGGTGCACGCCATTGTTTCCCAACACTTACAAAATATCTTTCTCCGTAAACATACCCTCTACTGTAGCGAAACCCTTACTGTTCACCATAACTTATTTCTTTGGATTGCCAACGTTAGACAACTCCGATGGGAGTAAGGCCGGTAGCGCTGGATTCCCCTTGCCCATACCATTCTTTCTTTACCTTCTTTGAAGGCTTTGGAAAGCTAGAAGAGTGAATGTGAAGAAGCAACAGTGTATCGTCTGTTCGTATTATGGCCTATTGGTTCTTTTGTTCAGGTGTTGTTTTGAGTAAGTATTAGATCCTAAATTATGCTTCGTTTGGATCTAGTTATCTTGTTTTCAGGGTAGGATAGAGTTGGGTTGAGCTGGTGGCTCCCAGTTCAAGTTTCTGTTCTTACTGTTCCAGAACTGGTTGTTGTTATTTGGCCAAGCAGGTTGCAAATCTGAGTTGGTCGAGACTATTGTTGTGGTAATTGTAGCACAGAAGTTGAGGTACGGATGTGAGCTTATATTTTCAGCTTTGAGATAGGCTTGTGTATAAATGAGAGTGTGCTGTTATGATTGAGCAGAGTGTACGATGTTGACTCTATGTTATTGCTTGCATCTTTCTGTTGCGTGATATCTTGCAAGCTGTTTTTACCCTCCTTCCCTTGCAATCCCTTGCTGTGAGAACCTATGATTCGTTGTTTTTCGTTGTGGATCTAACCCGTGTTGATAGGATGCGTGTGATTGAGCGGCTGGGTAGCTCCCATTCACTCACATGTCCTATGACATTTCTGTCCTAGCTTGCTGCTAGTATTACGTGTGATTGAGCGGCTGGGTAGCTCCCATTCTCTCACATGAGTTATGGCCATTCCTGTTTTATCTTGTGTCTGGTACCGTGTGTGATCGAGCGCCCAGGTAACTCACCTTATCTCACATGCTCGGTGACCACTTCTATTCTGATGACCAACTTTGTACAGTACCTTGGAATTCTTGGTCTCTTCTGTCTCCATTGCATCGCATATAATTTATAACTCATTCTATCTGCATGCTTCCCTTGTGTATTTTGTTAGCATAAGCGTCCCTACCGTGCCGGTAGTTCATTGGGGTAAGTGAGAATTCTACCTTTAAGCTTTGTTAGAGCTTTCCATTGAGTTAGGAAGGTAGATAAGCGCTGGTGGAGTTGTAGCTCCCAGCTGCTGTTGTTTTGTGTTTCGGCTTTTGAGCAGTAGCTTGTGTTGATTTATCAAGTAACAGATCTGTGTTGCTCGGACTTCGTTGTAGCAGCTGTGTGTGTGGTAATTGTAGCTCAGTAGTAGAGGTACGAATGTTGAGCTTGTATTAAGGCTGGAATTGGCATGGATATTATGTGTTTGTTGTGTATGCATTGCATTGTTGTTTATGTGATTTTTAACTTTTGCATTGCATACGCATTATCATTTCCATTCAGCTGTTGCAGCTGTGTCCTATTTTTATTGTTGTTCTGTTCTTACCATATTTTGAGGGAGAGCGGCATTACCGCACTCTCATCTCCCTGCTGGTATTTGTTAGCCACCATGCGCCGAGTGGTTAACTACCACAGTTCATGGTTTGGGCAACAGCAGGTTGAGTAATTGATGCATCTGGTATTTCGGTTGTGGTGTAAAGATGAGCAGGTATTTCCCGTATGCTTGTACACACACCAGTGGCCACTAACCTTTCTTCGCAGAATTTGTTATAAGCTGTGGTGCTGTGCTTGAATTCCTTGGCTCCTTGTTCAGTTGTAGCCTTCGACTGTTGTACCGTTCTTCATGCATAGCATCTGCATCTTATATTTTGCTATTCATTGTTGTTTTATAGTTGCTCTCCGTAGTGGGGTTTGACCCCGAGGTCCTCTGGGGCTGTTATGTTGTTTGCCGGTTTGATTTCAGCTATCCCAGGTTTTATAGCTGGTCGTGGTTTTAACCCAGCTGGAGGTGCCGCAGGAGGTAGCTAGAGTGTCCCAGTTATGTATATTAATTATATGCACTGGTATCACTACGGGTGGGATGTCTCGAGTGATGCTTAGATCTATATAGCTGGCAGTCTTTTAGTACTTGTGTTGTATTCAGCCGTTGGGCAATTATTGTACTTGACTGTTTGTGGTGTTGTGGATTTATAAAACTGGGATCATTTTGAGTATTGTTGTATTTTAAATTATGTTATCTTTCTGTCAGGCCAAAAGAAAAAATTTTTAACCACTTTTTAGTTGCTTCCCTTGTGTTTGCGTGGTTTTACTCTGATGTGAGCACGAGGCCTGACATGGTAGGGGAAGTATAATCTGGACAGTGCGTATGATCTGTCCTGGATGTGAGATCTGTTTAGAGGGTGTGTGAATAGCTGGTTAAGTATAGAACTGGATTTTGGTGCGACACCATTTTGAGAAACCAAATCTGGTTGCGAGCTGGTTTATGTTTACGTGAGGGTTTGTCTATACCAGCTGGGAGATAAAGGGCAGTGTATTGGTCTTTCTGTGCGGGACTCCTATGCGACGTCGTTTGGTGGTAGCGATCTGGAATAGCGCAGAGGAGTCCAGATCTGGTATAGTATGCAGATCTGAACTGGTACCTGCTTTGAGCTCTGAGTTGTCGGTGGCTACTGTTCACCAGATCTGAGGGATCTATGTTATATGTATATAGAGGACTTTGACCTGGTGCACGCCATTGTTTCCCAACACTTACAAAATATCTTTCTCCGTAAACATACCCTCTACTGTAGCGAAACCCTTACTGTTCACCATAACTTATTTCTTTGGATTGCCAACGTTAGACAACTCCGATGGGAGTAAGGCCGGTAGCGCTGGATTCCCCTTGCCCATACCATTCTTTCTTTACCTTCTTTGAAGGCTTTGGAAAGCTAGAAGAGTGAATGTGAAGAAGCAACAGTGTATCGTCTGTTCGTATTATGGCCTATTGGTTCTTTTGTTCAGGTGTTGTTTTGAGTAAGTATTAGATCCTAAATTATGCTTCGTTTGGATCTAGTTATCTCGTTTTCAGGGTAGGATAGAGTTGGGTTGAGCTGGTGGCTCCCAGTTCAAGTTTCTGTTCTTACTGTTCCAGATTTGGTTGTTGTTATTTGGCCAAGCAGGTTGCAAATCTGAGTTGGTCGAGACTATTGTTGTGGTAATTGAGCACAGAAGTTGAGGTACGGATGTGAGCTTATATTTTCAGCTTTGAGATAGGCTTGTGTATAAATGAGAGTGTGCTGTTATGATTGAGCAGAGTGTACGATGTTGACTCTATGTTATTGCTTGCATCTTTCTGTTGCGTGATATCTTGCAAGCTGTTTTTACCCTCCTTCCCTTGCAATCCCTTGCTGTGAGAACCTATGATTCGTTGTTTTTTGTTGTGGATCTAACCCGTGTTGATAGGATGCGTGTGATTGAGCGGCTGGGTAGCTCCCATTCACTCACATGTCCTATGACATTTCTGTCCTAGCTTGCTGCTAGTATTACGTGTGATTGAGCGGCTGGGTAGCTCCCATTCTCTCACATGAGTTATGGCCATTCCTGTTTTATCTTGTGTCTGGTACCGTGTGTGATCGAGCGCCCAGGTAACTCACCTTATCTCACATGCTCGGTGACCACTTCTATTCTGATGACCAACTTTGTACAGTACCTTGGAATTCTTGGTCTCTTCTGTCTCCATGCATCGCATATAATTTATAACTCATTCTATCTGCATGTTGTATTATGTTGCTCTCCGTACTGTTGTTTGACCCCGTCCCTTTGGGGCTGTTTGGTTTGTTATGTGCCATTCAGTTTTTCAAGTTTATTCAGCTAGCCGTGGTGGTGAGTCAGCTGGTGATGTCCCCAGGTTGATTAGAGTGTCCCAGTTATATATAAATATATTTATTATGTGAAGTTGTCGCCGGTGAATGCCCCATGCTTCTGTAGTATTCAGATTTCATTCTGTTGGCTTTGTATGTTGTTACCTGCTGTATTCGTAGCTGTTACGTTCAGCTTTTGGGTTGTTGTAAAACCAATATTTTGAGTATAAGTGTATTTGAAATTATGTTTTCTAAGTCAGGCCAAAACGAAAATTTTTAGCCACTTTTAATGCTTCCGCCATATTGTTTGCGTGTTTAATCACTGATTTGTGCACTGGGCCTGACATTTTTGGTATCAGAGCTTAAACTGGGATAAGCTCTAATTCTTTTGATCACACTTGAGTCTAGCACAATGTTGTTTGTTGTGTGTGCTTGACTATGTGATATATTGCTGTGTGATCTTATCGCTTAAGTGTTTGCGTAGATGCCGCCTAGATGTAGGGGTAGAGCTAGAAGACAGAACCCAATAGAATCTGAGGGTCAAAATGAGGAAATGGAACGTAGTATTCCCGTCATAGGCATGCTAAACAGGTTGATGACTAGGTGGACGTGTTGGCAGCCCGTGTAGACAAGATGGAACTGATTATGGCGAGGTTTCAGCGGATGAATCCTCAAGCGTTCAATGGACGAGTCTAGTTCCGATGCTGAGTCCTGGTTGCAGCACATCACAGGGTCGTTTGATCGTGTGCGGTATAACAATGAGCATAGTCTAAGCCTGGCTACCTTCCAATTGAGGAAGAATTTAGAGCGCTGCTGGAGAGGTGCTTCATGAACCCTTGAGTAAACTGGTGTGGGGACAACTTGGATCAGTTTTTGTACTGCGTTTCGACAGGAGTACGTCCCGGAATCTTATGTTAATGCCCGGGAACGCGAGTTTGATAACTTTGTTCAGGGAACCATGTCTGTGGGGGAGTATGCTCGAAATGTTTCTTCTATCCTTGCCTATGTTCCTTATGTGTCCGACCGTGAGAGGGCGAAGAGAAACAGATTCTTGGAAGGGCTGAACGAAGATCTCTGTTCTTTGATGTTGGCGAGTTCACCTACTACCTATGCGGACGCGGTGGACAAGGCAATGGATATCGAGGAAGGATTACAGAACCGTAGGTCTCGGGTTCAGCCGCAAGCTACTCAAGGTACTCGTCCCAATGTTCAAGGGGCACAACCTTCCCAATCTTCCCAATCATCCCAGCAGCCCCAACTGTTTGTACGTCACCGATTCAAGCCCCGTGGCAACAGTTTAAGAAGAAGTCAGGTTCTAGTTCTTCCGGTTCGGGCAGTTCGAGCAGTAGTAGTCCCCGAGCTAATTTCTACGGACAATGTGGAGGAAGACACCCATCGACACAGTGTACTGGGGTTCAGGGTGTTTGCAATCTTTGCGGATAGTACGAACATTACGCGCGAGTATGTCCTTTGGCTGGATCTCAGCACACCGCTGCCCCACCTCAGGGTCATTCAGGTGGTTCTTCTTGAGGTTTTTCTCTCCCTGTTCAGCATCAGAGGATGGGGGAAACTCAACACAGGCCGTTTCAGCAGCCTGGTCCTTCTCTTTTTGGACATTATTCCCAACCTCATTTCTCAGGACCTCAGAAAGCTAAAGTTAATGCCATGACAAGGGAGCAGGCATAGGGCACGCCTGGAGGAGTGATATCAGGTACTTGCACTGTTTTTGATTTTCCAGCACGTGTGTTGTTTGATACTGGAGCATCACATGCATTCATAGTCTATGCCTTTATTGTTGATCATGGTGTACACCCCCCCTTTTTGCATGATGTTGTTTCTATTGTGACTCCTGCCAGCGCGAGCCTATTCTCCCAAGAGGTTGTGTTGAATGGCATACTTAGGTTTGGCGAGAATGTGCTAGTAGCAAATTCGATTTGGTTGGTTACGTGGGATTTCTATTGTATAATAGGAATGGATGTGTTTTCTTGTTTTAGGGCCACCGTGGATTGTTTTCATGGCGTTGTGTGTATTCGGCCGCAGTTTGGTGAGAAGTGGAGCTTCTACGACCATGATTCCCAATCGAATATTCCGTTAGTCTCTGCTATGGAGATTTTTAGTTACTGTCGTTGGAGAATTCAGGATTTATGATTTATGCCTTAGACGTATCCTCGAATTCATGTGTGGAGCTTAGAGACATCCCCATCGTTCGTGATTTCCCTGATGTGTTCCTGAGGAGATTCCTGATTTTCCTCCAAGAAGGGAGATCGACTTCAGTATTGTGTTGGTGCCTGGTACAGCTCCTATCTCATGAACCCCGTATCGCCTAGCACCAGTCGAGCTGAGAGAGCTGAAGGTACAACTTAGCGATCTCCTGGAGAAAGGCTTTATTTGGCCAAGCATGTCACTTGGGGAGCTCCTATTCTGTTTGTGAAAAAGAAAGAGGGTTCGATGAGGATGTGTATCGACTTTCGGCAACTGAACAAAGTCACCGTGAAGAATAAATACCCATTACCGAGGATCGATGATTTATTCGATCAATTTCAAGGTTCAACAGTGTATTCTAAGATCGATTTGCATTCAGGATACCACCAGTTGCGAATTATAAAGGAAGATGTTGCGAAAACTGCGTTTCGGACGAGGTATGGGCATTAAGAGTTTTTCGTTATGCCTTTTGGTTTGAAAAATGCCCCTGTAGTTTTCATGGATTTGATGAACCGATTCTTTATAGAGTTCATCGATCAGTTAGTGATTGTGTTTATCGATGACATATATTCAAAGACTCTCATGCAACATAAAGAGCACTTGAGGCTGGTTCTCCAAACACTTCAAGACTCGCAGCTATATGCCAAGTTCTCCAAATGTGAGTTTTGGTTGGATCACATGGTGTTTCTGGGTCATGTCATTTCTGCGGAAGGATTATCTGTTGATCCTAGTAAGGTAGAGGCCGTAGTGAACTGGGAACGCCCCAAGAACGTCTCGGAGATTCGTATCTTTTGGGATTGGCTAGTTATTATCGAAGCTTTATTGAGGGATTCTCTAGCATAGCTAAGCCTATGACGCAGTTGACCCAGAAGGACTAGGGATTTTTTTTGACGGAGAAATGAGAGCACAGCTTCCAGTTGCTCAAAGAGAAGCTAACTACAGCGCTAGTGTTAGCCTTACCTTCAGGTTCGGGAGGTTACGTGGTATGTTCCGATGCTTCTCTTAGTGGATTTGGTTGCATTTTGATGCAACAAGGTCGAGTCATTGCTTATGCTTCCCATCAGTTGAGATGTCAGGCCTCGTGCTCGAACAAAGTAAAACCACGCAAAACAATAGCGGAAGTAATAAAAGTAGTGGCTAAATTTTTCGCTTTTGGCCTAACTTAGAAAAGATAATTTAAAATGCACTGATATTCAAAATACAGGTTTTACAACACTGAAAACCAAACAGAATGTCAAACAACAATACAACACAGCGTGACTCTCAGTCAACAAAGAGATGAGTCTCTCGCTGAGCATAGATACGATATAACATAACAAGAACATCATATGTATCTACTACATATAACAGGGACACTCTATCCACCTCCCACGGCATTACCAGCTGGATCAACTCCACGACCAACGGTGAAACCATGGTAACCTGAAAACACACACAAGAAAACAAGACAACCATCCCTAGAGGGACCTCGGTGTCAAACCCCATTACGGAGAGCAACTGAAAAACAACAGTTAAATAGCAATAGATAAAATGTGAATGATATGCATGAGAGCAAAGATACAACCGAAGGAAGGGAGCCAAAAGGATCTCAAAGAACTGCTAAACAACTGACATAGATCAACTGCACAACAGTGGCCACGGGGTGTGTGAGTATATGGGAGCTAACCACTCGTTTCAGCACACGGTACCAGATGCACAACAATTCACTAAACCTGCTGTTGCCCAGCTCATGAGATGTGGGAGTTACCCACTCCTCTCATTGTGGCTAACGGATCTTAGTAGAGAGATGAGGTATATGGGAGTTACCCGCTAGTCCTCCAAAACAAGCATCCTGGTACACACAGATCAAGATTAACAAGGCACAGATAAACAAGATCTGAGCTCAACATGAATAATACGTGCATGAAATGCAACATCTTGCAATAACAACACAGCAGGAGCAAGCAATAGCAACACGGAAGCAAACACAGCTGCTCACATAAAATCCATGGCAAATTCAATGCTGCAAGACAAGCTCACATCCGTACCTCAGTTCTGAGCTACAATTACTACAGGCGGGGTCCCGAGCACACAGATATGAAACCTGCTAAATCAAATACGAATCAATAACTCATGGACGCTAAGCTCAGAGTTAAGAACTAGGAGCTACAATCTCAACCAGCTCTGTCCTACTTGTCTAGCACAACCAACAGCTCTAAACAAAGCACAAAGTATGAACAATCACTTACCCAAGAGCTACCTGAACGGCAGAAACAAATCTGCGCTTATGCTAACAGACTACATAGAGCTGCTTCCCTTGCGATCTTCTTTCAGCTAATCCCAAGCCTACGAAAGAGGTATGAGAAGAATTGCCTTAACAAGAGGAGTCCAGCGCTACCACTCTTGCGTTCGTCGGAGCTGTCTACAACCAGCAATCGAAGGAAATAAGCTACGATGAACAGTAGCTACGGTATCGCGATAGGGTTATATTTCGAAGAATATTTCTAAGTGTCAGAAAGAGATAATGGAGAGACCAAAGTCAAAGTCCTCAATATATATACTTAAGTCTACCAGATCTGATAGACAACAACCACCAACAACTTAAAATCCAAAGCTGATCCCAACTCAGATCTGAGTATCACTCCAGATCTGAACTCTACGCCCAAACAGATTTTGGAACTTATCCAAACTACGTTGCATCGAGGACCTCGCTCACTAGGACACGTCATATTGCTAGCCAATCTGAATCTCTAAACGACGTCGCCTCGCATTCACGGTGACGTCTTCCAAAACGATATCGCATCGGAACTAGATCCAAAATACCAGATCTCACACACTTAATCTTGCCAGATCTGAAATCCACGAACCGTACCGATCAACGCATCAAAGCCAACTTACACAACTCGTAGCTGGTCTCTACAAAACGACGAAATATCGATATTCATGCTTAACACAACTAGCGCGTCCAAAATAGCGCGCGAACACTAGATCTCAAAACCAAATCTGAACATTTCCCGTGGAAATTCTCCAACATTCCAGATCTGTTTCCGAAGCGAATACTGACCCGATTGCTTCACCAAGCATATCAACTCAAAGATGACCCATCCCAGATCTGTTCAAACCAAATCTATACTGACCACAAGAGTCTTCAGTACCTCTTCTCCCAGTCTGAACTGAATATGTGTCAGCGCGGATGGATGGAGCTGCTTAAGGACTTCGATTGCAAGATTCAGTATCAGCCTGGGAAAGTGAATGTAGTTTCTAATGCACTAAGCAGTAAGGATAACCCAGAGGACTGACCATATATCCATGAGTTGAAGTTAAAGACTCTATAGCATTTGATGATTGTTTGAGGTTTTGGGGCAGGTTAGTAGTGCCCAACCTGATTGATCAGAGGGAAATGATCTTAAAGGAAGCTCACTGTAGTCGTCATCGTGTCCATCCTGGTGCAAGGAATATGTACCATACCTTGAAGCCACACTATTGGTGGGCAGTTTTAAGAAAGTTATTGCTGATTTTGTTGCTCGTTGTCTGAATTGTTAGCAGGTTAAAGCGAAGAGGATGAGACCTGGTGGACTATTACAAATTTTAGAGGTGCCCAAATGGAATTGGGAGCATGTAGCTATGGATTTTGTGACCCATTTTCCTCGTTCCAAGCAAGGATGTGATGCTGTTTGGGTATTTATTGATAGACTTTCGAAATCGGATCACTTCATTCCCTACAGTATGACGAATTCCTTGAATAAAATGGTGAAACTGTACATCGATTTCGTAGTTTGATTGCATGGAGTGCCTGAATCCATAGTTGCAGACCGAGATCCAAGGTACACTTCCAGATTTTGGAAGAGTTACAAGCTGCCTTAGGCACCAGATTGACTATGAGTACGGTCTATCATCCCCAAACCGATGACCAATCTGAGGGAACAATCCAGACTTGGAGGATATGTTGCGAGCCGTAGTGATGGACTTTAGTGGTAGATGGCAGGATTCCTTGTCGCTGGTGGAATTTTCTTATTATAACAGCTACCAAGTAGTGATTGGAATGGCACCTTTTGAAGCATTGTACGGTAGGAAGTGCAGGTCGCCAATTTGTTGGGAAGATGTGGGGAGAAGCAGCTGTCTTCTCCTGAATTTAAGCAGTTGTCTTCTGCGAGACCATCGGCCAACAAGCGCAACGATTGCGCAGCGGTTCGCGCTTCGTCGCGCCACTCCAAGCGCATGGCTGCGCGCTGCACCGCGAGGGAGGCGACGTTCCAGCAGCGAGGGAGGCGCCGTTCCATGCGCAACAATTCGCGCGACGCATCGCCATCCCTCGCGCAACCCGAGCGCTCAATCGCTTCCATCGGCCGCACGAATTGCAAGGTCATCGCGTGACCATCGTGCTGCCGTATGCACGAGTGCGTGCGGGGAGGGGCGCCACCATGCACGGTGGTGGCCGGTGGTTGTTTCCCGATTTTCATTTTCCGATCTGAAATTTGACAAGTTAGATACAATTATGGCAAATCATATTGATCAGATCCGGGAAACCATGGCTCTGATACCACTGTTGGGGATCCGGATCCGCCCCCCGATCAGGCAGCGGAAGAACAATAAACAGAGAACCGGGAGGCGATCAATACGAAAAATAATCAACATTCTACGACATTCATAGGATGTTTTAGCGTGTTACCTCGCTGGCACTTGTGCCTGGCTCCAACCGGTGTTTCAAGAACCCGGCTCTTCTCGGTAGATTGCGGTAGTTACGCCAATCCGGTCCACGACCAGATCCGAGACTCCTTCGTCAGGCTGCATTAGAAGCACTGACGAGATCGGCACGAACGAATACTCCTCGAAAAACTAGGCCGGAACGTTTTCCGGCGAAGTTGGCGGCGGGCGGCGCACGGCGGCGGCGTGAGAGAAGGGAAGAGAGGGGGCGGCTAGTTTAGTGATTAGGGTTATGAATCTTGTGTTATGTAATCAAGTCATTAAGTCTAATTAAATAGACTTAAAGATAGACTTGGGCCGGTCCAACGGGCCCGGGTCCAAATGACGATATCTATCGCTGCGACTTCATCGTAACTCCGATCGCCGATCAGATCGGACCGATCAACTCAATTTCCAAAACTGAATGTTATGATGTGAAAAACAATTTTTCAGATTATCTAACCCCAAATTGCAAAATGACCGTTTGGCCCCTCAACAGCGTCAAATCCCGGTTTGACCCCTGTTGACTTTTGAAGTCGCACTTCTCGAAATCCTCTTCTCGTGCTCAACATATTGAGCTGAGTATCCATGTGGGAATCTCGAATCTAGTACTTGTGTGACCCTCAATGGTTCAGGGATACAGCTAGCCGTGGGCCCACAACCATTGTGGCTCCGGAATCACAATTCCGGACCTGCCCAACGGATCATGGTAAAGCGTCTAGCAACATCGCCCCATGATCCCCTAGGTATCACTGATAGTGCCTGCAAGAACCAGTCGGTCGTGGTTAGCGTACGGTACGGTCCTTTCAATCCATATATCTCGATCAGATCAACGACCATTGGTAAATCGAGAGTTAATGCCCGGGAACGCGAGTTTGATAACTTTGTTCAGGGAACCATGTCTGTGGGGGAGTATGCTCGAAATGTTTCTTCTATCCTTGCCTATGTTCCTTATGTGTCCGACCGTGAGAGGGCGAAGAGAAACAGATTCTTGGAAGGGCTGAACGAAGATCTCTGTTCTTTGATGTTGGCGAGTTCACCTACTAGCTATGCGGACGCGGTGGACAAGGCAATGGATATCGAGGAAGGATTACAGAACCGTAGGTCTCGGGTTCAGCCGCAAGCTACTCAAGGTACTCGTCCCAATGTTCAAGGGGCACAACCTTCCCAATCTTCCCAATCATCCCAGCAGCCCCAACTGTTTGTACGTCACCGATTCAAGCCCCGTGGCAACAGTTTAAGAAGAAGTCAGGTTCTAGTTCTTCCGGTTCGGGCAGTTCGAGCAGTAGTAGTCCCCGAGCTAATTTCTACGGACAATGTGGAGGAAGACACCCATCGACACAGTGTACTGGGGTTCAGGGTGTTTGCAATCTTTGCGGATAGTACGAAAATAACGCGCGAGTATGTCCTTTGGCTGGATCTCAGCACACCGCTGCCCCACCTCAGGGTCATTCAGGTGGATCTTCTCGAGGTTTTTCTCTCCCTGTTCAGCATCAGAGGATGGGGGAAACTCAACACAGGCCGTTTCAGCAGGTCCTTATCGTTTTGGACATTATTCCCAACCTCATTTCTCAGGACCTCAGAAAGCTAAAGTTAATGCCATGACAAGGGAGCAGGCATAGGGCACGCCTGGAGGAGTGATATCAGGTACTTGCACTGTTTTTGATTTTCCAGCACGTGTGTTGTTTGATACTGGAGCATCACATGCATTCATAGTCTATGCATTTATTGTTGATCATGGTGTACACACCACCTTTTTGCATGATGTTGTTTCTATTGTGACTCCTGCCAGCGCGAGCCTATTCTCCCAAGAGGTTGTGTTGAATGGCATACTTAGGTTTGGCGAGAATGTGCTAGTAGCAAATTCGATTTGGTTGGTTACGTGGGATTTCTATTGTATAATAGGAATGGATGTGTTGTCTTGTTTTAGGGCCACCGTGGATTGTTTTCATGGCGTTGTGTGTATTCGGCCGCAGTTTGGTGAGAAGTGGAGCTTCTACGACCATGATTCCCAATCGAATATTCCGTTAGTCTCTGCTATGGAGATTTTTAGTTACTGTCGTTGGAGAATTCAGGATTTATGATTTATGCCTTAGACGTGTCCTCGAATTCGTGTGTGGAGCTTAGAGACATCCCCATCGTTCGTGATTTCCCTGATGTGTTCCTGAGGAGATTCCTGATTTTCCTCCAAGAAGGGAGATCGACTTCAGTATTGTGTTGGTGCCTGGTACAGCTCCTATCTCATGAACCCCGTATCGCCTAGCACCAGTCGAGCTGAGAGAGCTGAAGGTACAACTTAGCGATCTCCTGGAGAAAGGCTTTATTTGGCCAAGCATGTCACTTGGGGAGCTCCTATTCTGTTTGTGAAAAAGAAAGAGGGTTCGATGAGGATGTGTATCGACTTTCGGCAACTGAACAAAGTCACCGTGAAGAATAAATACCCATTACCGAGGATCGATGATTTATTCGATCAATTTCAAGGCTCAGCAGTGTATTCTAAGATCGATTTGCATTCAGGATACCACCAGTTGCGAATTATAAAGGAAGATGTTGCGAAAACTGCGTTTCGGACGAGGTATGGGCATTAAGAGTTTTTCGTTATGCCTTTTGGTTTGAAAAATGCCCCTGTAGTTTTCATGGATTTGATGAACCGAGTCTTTATAGAGTTCATCGATCAGTTAGTGATTGTGTTTATCGATGACATATTGGTTTATTCGAAGACTCTCATGCAACATAAAGAGCACTTGAGGCTGGTTCTCCAAACACTTCAAGACTCGCAGCTATATGCCAAGTTCTCCAAATGTGAGTTTTGGTTGGATCACATGGTGTTTCTGGGTCATGTCATTTCTGCGGAAGGATTATCTGTTGATCCTAGTAAGGTAGAGGCCGTAGTGAACTGGGAACGCCCCAAGAACGTCTCGGAGATTCGTATCTTTTGGGATTGGCTAGTTATTATCGAAGCTTTATTGAGGGATTCTCTAGCATAGCTAAGCCTATGACGTAGTTGAACCAGAAGGACTAGGGATTTGTTTGGACGGAGAAATGAGATCACATCTTCCAGTTGCTCAAAGAGAAGCTAACTACAGCGCTAGTGTTAGCCTTACCTTCAGGTTCGGGAGGTTACGTGGTATGTTCCGATGCTTCTCTTAGTGGATTTGGTTGCATTTTGATGCAACAAGGTCGAGTCATTGCTTATGCTTCCCATCAGTTGAGATGTCAGGCCTCGTGCTCGAACAAAGTAAAACCACGCAAAACAATAGCGGAAGTAATAAAAGTAGTGGCTAAATTTTTCGCTTTTGGCCTAACTTAGAAAAGATAATTTAAAATGCACTGATATTCAAAATACAGGTTTTACAACGCTGAAAACCAATACAATATCAAACAACGATACAACACAGTGTGACTCTCAATGAACAAAGAGATGAGTCTCGCGCTGAACATAGATACAAATCATATAACAAATACATCATATGTATCTACTACATATAACAGGGACACTCTATCCACCTCCCACGGCATTACCAGCTGGATCAACTCCACGACCAACGGTGAAACCATGGTAACCTGAAAACACACACAAGAAAACAAGACAACCATCCCTAGAGGGACCTCGGTGTCAAACCCCATTACGGAGAGCAACTGAAAAACAACAGTTAAATAGCAATAGATAAAATGTGAATGATATGCATGAGAGCAAAGATACAACCGAAGGCAAGGAGCCAAAAGGATCTCAAAGAACTGCTAAACAACTGACATAGATCAACTGCACAACAGTGGCCACGGGGTGTGTGAGTATATGGGAGCTAACCACTCATTTCAGCACACGGTACCAGATGCACAACAATTCACTAAACCTGCTGCTGCCCAGCTCATGAGATGTGGGAGTTACCCACTCCTCTCATTGTGGCTAACAGATCTTAGTAGAGAGATGAGGTATACGGGAGTTACCCGCTAGTCCTCCAAAACAAGCATCCTGGTACACACAGATCAAGATTAACAAGGCACATATAAACAAGATCTGAGCTCAACATGAATAATACGTGCATGAAATGCAACATCTTGCAATAACAACACAGCAGGAGCAAGCAATAGCAACACGGAAGCAAACACAGCTGCTCACATAAAATCCATGGCAAATTCAACGCTGCAAGACAAGCTCACATCCGTACCTCAGTTCTGAGCTACAATTACTACAGGCGGGGTCCCGAGCACACAGATATGAAACCTGCTAAATCAAATACGAATCAATAACTCATGGACGCTAAGCTCAGAGTTAAGAACTAGGAGCTACAATCTCAACCAGCTCTGTCCTACTTGTCTAGCACAACCAACAGCTCTAAACAAAGCACAAAGTATGAACAATCACTTACCCAAGAGCTACCTGAACGGCAGAAACAAATCTGCGCTTATGCTAACAGACTACATAGAGCTGCTTCCCTTGCGATCTTCTTTCAGCTAATCCCAAGCCTACGAAAGAGGTATGAGAAGAATTGCCTTAACAAGAGGAGTCCAGCGCTACCACTCTTGCGTTCGTCGGAGCTGTCTACAACCAGCAATCGAAGGAAATAAGCTACGATGAACAGTAGCTACGGTATCGCGATAGGGTTATATTTCGAAGAATATTTCTAAGTGTCGGAAAGAGATAATGGAGAGACCAAAGTCAAAGTCCTCAATATATATACTTAAGTCTACCAGATCTGATAGACAACAACCACCAACAACTTAAAATCCAAAGCTGATCCCAACTCAGATCTGAGTATCACTCCAGATCTGAACTCTACGCCCAAACAGATTTTGGAACTTATCCAAACTACGTTGCATCGAGGACCTCGCTCACTAGGACACGTCATATTGCTAGCCAATCTGAATCTCTAAACGACGTCGCCTCGCATTCACGGTGACGTCTTCCAAAACGATATCGCATCGGAACTAGATCCAAAAGACCAGATCTCACACACTTAATCTTGCCAGATCTGAAATCCACGAACCGTACCGATCAACGCATCAAAGCCAACTTACACAACTCGTAGCTGGTCTCTACAAAACGACGAAATATCGATATTCATGCTTAACAAAACTAGCGCGTCCAAAATAGCGCGCGAACACTAGATCTCAAAACCAAATCTGAACATTTCCCGTGGAAATTCTCCAACATTCCAGATCTGTTTCCGAAGCGAATACTGACCCGATTGCTTCACCAAGCATATCAACTCAAAGATGACCCATCCTAGATCTGTTCAAACCAAATCTGGTCTATGCTAAACCCGATGAATTAACACAATTAATCCAATATACTTTCGGGTCTCACATGAAACCTCTTGAGACTCGATACCCGATTCATGATTTCGGAGTTGGCAATTGTTGTCTTTGCTTTAAAGATTTGGCGCCACTACCTCTATGGCGAACAATTTGTGGTGTATACTGACCACAAGAGTCTTCAGTACCTCTTCTCCCAGTCTGAACTGAATATGTGGCAGCGCGGATGGATGGAGCTGCTTAAGGACTTCGATTGCAAGATTCAGTATCAGCCTGGGAAAGTGAATGTAGTTTCTAATGCACTAAGCAGTAAGGATAACCCAGAGGACTGACCATATATCCATGAGTTGAAGTTAAAGACTCTATAGCATTTGATGATTGTTTGAGGTTTTGGGGCAGGTTAGTAGTGCCCAACCTGATTGATCAGAGGGAAATGATCTTAAAGGAAGCTCACTGTAGTCGTCATCGTGTCCATCCTGGTGCAAGGAATTTGTACCATACCTTGAAGCCACACTATTGGTGGGCAGTTTTAAGAAAGTTATTGCTGATTTTGTTGCTCGTTGTCTGAATTGTTAGCAGGTTAAAGCGAAGAGGATGAGACCTGGTGGACTATTACAAAGTTTAGAGGTGCCCAAATGGAATTGGGAGCATGTAGCTATGGATTTGGTGACCCATTTTCCTCGTTCCAAGCAAGGATGTGATGCTGTTTGGGTATTTATTGATAGACTTTCGAAATCGGATCACTTCATTCCCTACAGTATGACGAATTCCTTGAATAAAATGGTGAAACTGTACATCGATTTCGTAGTTTGATTGCATGGAGTGCCTGAATCCATAGTTGCAGACCGAGATCCAAGGTACACTTCCAGATTTTGGAAGAGTTACAAGCTGCCTTAGGCACCAGATTTACTATGAGTAAGGTCATCACCAAACCGATGACCAATCTGAGGGGACAATCCAGAACTTGGAGGATATGTTGCGAGCCGTAGTGATGGACTTTAGTGGTAGATGGCAGGATTCCTTGTCGCTGGTGGAATTTTCTTATTATAACAGCTACCAAGTAGTGATTGGAATGGCACCTTTTGAAGCATTGTACGGTAGGAAGTGCAGGTCGCCAATTTGTTGGGAAGATGTGGGGAGAAGCAGCTGTCTTCTCCTGAATTTAAGCAGTTGTCTTCTCCTGAATTTGTGCAGCATATGAGAGATCAGCTTTATCAAATTCGACAGCGTATGAAGGCTGCACAAGATCGCCAAGCTAGTTATGCAAACCGAAGGTGTAGGCCTTTATAATTCAGGTTGTTGAATGAATGTTCTTGAAAGTTTCTCTTTTTAGAAGTGTTATGAGATTTAGACACAAGGGAAAGTCATATCCTTGTTATTTTGGACCCTATGAGATTGTGGAAAGGATCGGCCCTATGTCTAATCGTTTGCTGTTGCCACCCGAGCTATCCTCTTTACACGATGTGTTTCATGTATCTATGTTGAGAAAGTATGAACCAGATCCTTCTCATGTGCTACAAATTGATGAGGTGGAGCTAGATAGAATACTGAGTTATGTTGAATATCCTTGAAAATTTTGGACAAGAAAGAGAAGTAACTCAGTAACAAGACCATTCCTTTTGTTATGGTCCAGTGGATCAAGCACGACAGGAAAGAAGCTACGTGGGAGCTAGAGGATAAGATGCAACGTGAGTGGCCTCACCTGTTTTAATATGCATCTTGCTAGCCCCGTAGATAGCATTCTGGATGTTATTTCCCAAGTTAACTTGAATTCCTAGTTGATCGTGTTCTGTGAATTCTTTGATCTGCTGTGCATATTCTTAGTTTTGGTGATTAGCTATGTTTGCAAGGCTAAGATTTTTGATCCATTCTGGAGTTGTTGTTTGATTTCGAGGACGAAATACTTTAAGTGCGGTAGAAATGTGAGATCTGGATAACTAATCGGGGGCTGGCATCAGATCCGAAGGAGAGCTAGCTTGTCCATGCATAGAATATCTCTGATCTGGTTTTTGTATAATGATCGGATCTGGTTCGTTGGGTGCTTAAGAATTGTTGTTGCAAGCCATTCTGGGTACATTGGTAACGGAGCGACGTCATTTTGGTAGAAACCAGCTTTAGAGGGGAGAAACTGGTAGTACGGTGTAGACCGGTCGGTTCGTGGTTTTAGTAAAAACCGGTATGATTCATGGGCACCGGCCGAGGTAAGATTTGAAAGTGTGCGATCTGGTCAGAGCTGGTTGGGGAAGTATAATCTGGACAATGCGTATAATCTGCCTTGGATGTGAGATCTGGGGGTAGCGAGATCTGTTTAGCGGGTGTGTGTATTGATGGTTAAGCAGAGAACTGGATTTTGGTGCGACAACGTTTTTAGAAACCAAATCTGGTTGCAAGCTGGTTTATATTTACGCGAGGGTTTGTCTATACCATCTGGGAGATAGAGGGCAGCGTACTGGTTGTTCTGTGCGGGACGCCAGTGCGACGTTGTTTGGTGCTAGCGATCTGGTATATCGTGTTAGAGTAGATGTCCAACTAGCCAACTTGTGGCGTGTGGGTTTATAGACTCTTGTATGAAACAATCTTTATATATGATATGCGCATTTATTTATATGGCATTCTTTACTTTCATTGTGTTGTATAATGATTAACAATTGCGTTGAGTAAAGACCTAGAATGCACTAAAGTGTATGTTAGATGTGATAGTGGGTATGACGGCTATCATGAAACACATCTAATAATCACTGTGTATTCTGAACATGTTTCTAGTCGATTGGGTCGTCGAAATGAGGATAAGGCCGCCCGAGCTAGAGACTAGTGTCTGCGATGCGAAGTACCATGTTTCATTGGTAGGGAACATTGTGATGTTCTGAGCATGCAGATAGATAGTGACCTGGTGATCTATCGAACTACCCTCGTTCGAACTTTCCAAGTGGTTACCATTTGTCGAGTGGATAAGTCCGAGGTCTTGGTTGTACTGATTAGTCCTCACGACTCGAAACGTCATTGAGACTCTACGTCGATGCGAAGTACCATGTTTCATTGGTAGGGAACATTGTGATGTTCTGAGCATGCAGATAGATAGTGACCTGGTGATCTATCGAACTACCCTCGTTCGAACTTTCCAAGTGGTTACCATTTGTCGAGTGGATAAGTCCGAGGTCTTGGTTGTACTGATTAGTCCTCACGACTCGAA
>KV010239.1:16069-46161 GCA_001598015.1 Dorcoceras hygrometricum | reverse complement strand
ATTTGACCCCTGTTGACTTTTAGGAAGTCGCACTCCCTAAAATCCTCCTCCTATGCTCAACACATTGAGCTCAGTTTCCATGCGGGAATCACGAATCCGGTACTTGTGTGACCCTCAATGGTTCAGGGATACAGCTAGCCGTGGGCCCACAACCATTGTGGCTCCGAAATCACAATTCCGGACTTGCCCAATGGATCATGGTAAAGCGCCTAGAAACATCACCCCATGATCCCCTAGGTATCACTGATAGTGCCTGCAAGAACCAGTTGGTCGTGGTTAGCGTACAGTACGGTCCTTTCAACACATATATCCCGATCAGATCAAGGACCATTGTTAAAAATCGAGAGTCGCTATAGATCCGATAACCATGCATACATCTTGGAGATCGAATAGTGACATCGCGAGTGTTACTAGGTAAACCCATTTACCTAAAACACTTATAGTACTCTGGATAGAGATTTATACACTATTATCTCCTCAGATAGCATAGGATATCCACGCATGTATGCGAGCGGTGAATCCTCGACAACGGAGCATCGACTCCTACATGCATCGGGACCTCACCCAATCCCGCCGCCTAATGACCCCAAGTGAGTCGGCAAACGGGTCAAAGTGAGATGCCTATCATGTAGAGTCTCAGTGACGTTTCGAGTAGTGAGGACTAATCAGTACAACCAAGACCTCGGACTTTTCCACTCGACAAATGGTAACCACTTGGAAAGTTCGAACGAGGGTAGTTCGATAGATCACCAGGTCACTATCCATCTGCATGCTCAAAAAATCACAATGTTCCCTATAAATGAAACATGGTACTTCGCATCGCAGATGCTAGTCTCAAGCTCGGGCGGCCTTATCCTCATTTTGACGGCCCAATCGACTAGGAACGTATTCAGAATGCACAGTGACTATTAGATGTGTTTCATGATAGCTGTCATACCCACTATCACATCTAACATACACTATGGTGCATTCTAGGTCTTTATCCAACACAATTGTTAACATTATAATCATAATGAAAATAAAGAATGCCATAAACAAATGCGAATATCATATATAAATATCGTTTCATATAAGAGTCTATAAAACCCACACGCCACAAGTTGGCTAGTTGGGCATCTACTCTAACAACGACCAGGCATGTTCTTTTTAAGTAAAAACCCGAGGAATTGAAGTGATGTGGCACGTCTATGATGGGAGTTAACCGGGTAGCCGGGCCTGGGGATCCCCTATTTTCAGGATTTCAGGATTTTAGGGCCTATGGATCCCGAGGTAAGGTCGGGTGAAGTGGCAGTTTTCAGGAGGTGTGACATATAGGGATCCTGAGGTAAGGTCGGGTGAACCACACAGCCACGTACGTTGGTTATTACGACTGATCAGTCACACGTTGCTCACATCCACTGATATGACACATACGCTTTCTTTTCAGGATTACGATGCCATGCCTTCTATGTTATATGATATGTTATGATATGATTGCAGGATGAAATGTTTTAAGATCATGCACGCATTCATGTTTTTAACGCTATTTTAGTACAAGTGTGTGATTGCATGCGATTTTATTAGTATGTACTTTGTTATGTATTACGATAGAGCATGCTGAGCCTCTAGGCTCACTCGGTTTAAATGGTGCAGGTGATGATCCTATCGATGAGTATATTCCGACTGGCGGTGAGGACCTCTGAGCGCCTGTCGCAGCATTACCCCCTGACCGCTTTATGTTTCAGTTTTGAGATGATACAGTTTTAGATACTGGTTTTAAACCTGTTGGTTTTCAGTACTCTTTTTACTCGATGATTTCATTGTGTTGGATGTTTTAACGTTTTTAAATATTCGTTTATTTATGCTTGCAGTATTTTGAGAAAATGATTTAGAAAATGTTTTAGAAGGGAACGAGCCATACCTTAAGTTTATGTTTCCGCACATGTTTAAATAAAAAAAAAATTTCTAGAGTCTGGTTCGTTTCAATTGGTATCAGAGCGGTGGTTCTGGTGGGGTACTTTCCTGCTGCGTGGAGCTCAAAAGTCGCAATACCAGTCGGTGAGTTTTATTATTTTATTATTTATGTTTATGTTAACATGATGCATGATTTAGCCTTGCATGAGTTTTTGGCCTTAGGATTTTAAAAATAGACGCTTGGTCATGCACATAGATTTACGTGATAAGGTTTTGGTATCAGAATAATGCCTCCACGTCGTGATAGGAGCCAGCAAAATGACGCTACACCTCCTCCTCCGCCACCACCTCAGTTGACTCCGTATGAGAGAGCTAGCGTGGACATGGTAGCTGGGATTACTAGGATGTTGGAGCGCCAGTCAGAGCGACCCGAGAAGTCGCATGAGGAAGATGTCGTAGAGAGGTTCCGCAAGCAGGGACCCAAGGACTTTGCTGGTACCATTGATCCACTTGTTGCTGAGGAGTGAATCCGATCCATGGAGACTATCTACGACTACATGGGTCTAGCGGATGCGACAGGGTCCGTTGTGCTATTTTCATGCTGAAGGGGGATGCAGCTCTGTGGTGGAAGGGCACAATGGTTGGACTATTTCTGGAGAGTCTGACATGGGAAGGATTCAAGAAAGTCTTTTATGAGAAGTATTTTTCTGTGGATGCCCGGAGCCAGCTGATTCGGGAGTTTATGAGTCTCCGTCAGGGAGACAAGTCTGTTGCGGAGTATGTTGGGTAGTTTGAGCGGGGATGTCCCTTTGTACCCGCGATTGCTATAGTGGAGAGTGAGAAGCTAAGGCAGTTTACTGATGGACTGCAACATGACATCCGCCACGATGTCAACATGGCGGACATGGAGACCTATATGGCAGTAGTGAAAAGGGCTTACCGGTCCGAGCGGGGCCGGAGGGATATGAGTGATGACTATCAGAGGAAGAGACAGATACAGCAGCCCATCAGGGGCCAGTCTTCACAGCCACAGGCGAATAGACATTTTTAGGGGCTTTCTAAGGGCCCATCTCAGCAGGGCCAGCAGCAGCAGCAGAGGCCCAGGGCCAGCAGAGGCCTCAGGACCAGCAGAGGCCACAGCAGCAGGGGCCAGCGCCCCTAGACCGGCAGAGTTTCCAATCTGCAAGGAGTGCAACAAGCGGCATCCAGGACCTTGCATGTTAGGGACTGACATGTGCTTTCACTGCAAGGATCCAGGGCATATGTCTAAGGACTGTCCTAAGAGGAGGCAGGCCACTGGTTGTGTGTTCGTGATGCAGGCTGAGGCAGCAGATCCGGACATGACTTTGCTTACAGGTATTCCATTTTAGATTTCCGTATCATGTTATGCGCTATCTGAGTGTTTTGGAATTGCATGTTATGTGGAGCACTGCTAGGAAACTTGTGCCTTAGTTGCTAGGTGAACATAGGTGGGAACTGTAGGACCTATAGGACTTGTCTTGATAACTTCGATGGATAGGACTAGCGAACCTAGAACGATTTAGGTATCTAAACTACTTTTCCATGTTATGTGAGCACTGCTAGGAAACTTGTGCCTTAGTTGCTAGGTGAACATAGGTGGGAACTGTAGGACCTATAGGACTTGTCTTGATAACTTCGATGGATAGGACTAGCGAACCTAGAACGATTTAGGTATCTAAACTACTTTTTGGGCTTTAGTATGACCGTAAACGCGTACCTGTGTGACGTTTCTGTTTCAGGCGAGATTCATGTGCAAGGGGTCACTACACTCGCTTTGCTAGACTCAGGGGCAACCCACTTGTTTATTTCGAGTGCATTCACACAGAGAATGGGGATTATTCCGGAGAGCATGGGGTAGCTCTCGCCGTGATGGTTCCGTCAGGAGAGGAGTTGACGACGACCAGCGTTGTGCAGGGTCTGACGATGACCTTTCAGGATGACGCAGTTAGAGCAGATTCGGTCGTTTTGCCGATGACAGGATTCGACCTCATCCTGGGCATGGATTGGCTGACAGAGTTCGGAGCAGTGATTGATTTTCAGAGGCGGATAGTTTATATCAGACCGCCAGAGCAGGAGTCCTTCTTATTTGAGGCAGCTAGGAGTCCGCGGAAGCCCAGATTCATATCTTATCTGCAGGCCAGGAGGCTAGTTGAACATGGATGTCAGGCCTTCTTGGCTAGCGTTACCGCTTCTGGAGATTCAGCAGGACCTTAATTATCTGATGTGGAGGTAGTCAGAAATTATGCAGATGTTTTCCCTGATGACGTAGTGGGAGTTCCACCAGAGCAAGAGGTGGAGTTCTCTATTGAGCTAATGCCAGGGACAGTGCGTATCTCTAAGGCACCTTATCGATTGGCTCCTACCGAGATGAAGGAGCTTAAGGAGCAGATTCAGGAGTTTCTTGATAAGGGGTTCATTCGCCCTAGATTTTCTCCATGGGGCGCGCCAGTGTTATTTGTGAGGAAGAAGGATGGTAGCATGAGGTTGTGCATCGACTACCAGGATCTGAACAGAGTTATCGTGAAGAATAAGTATCCACTCCCGAGGATTGAGGATTTGTTCGATCAGTTGCAGGGAGCTTCAGTGTTCTCAAAGATTCATCTGAGATCTGGATTTCATCAGCTGAGAGTTAGAGAAGAGGATGTATCCAAGACTTCTTTTAGGACATGCTACGGCCACTACGAGTTCTTGGTGATACTGTTTGGCCTGACGAATGCCCCAGCGATTTTCATGAATCTGATGAACAGGGTATTCAGGCAGTATCTAGACCAGTTCATCATTGTGTTCATCGACGACATTCTGATTTATTCGAGAAGCTTTGAGGAGCATAGGAAGCACTTGAAGACGGCTTTGCAGACGTTGAGGGAGCACATATAATATGCCAAGTTCAGCAAGTGCGAGTTTTGGCTGGAGTAGGTGGATTTCTTACGGCATATTGTGTCGAGAGATGGGATTTCTGCAGACGTTGAGGGAGCACATATAATATGCCAAGTTCAGCAAGTGCGAGTTTTGGCTGGAGTAGGTGGATTTCTTACGGCATATTGTGTCGAGAGATGGGATTTCTGTTGACCCATCGAAGGTGGAGGTAGTGCAGAACTGGGGGATTCCAAAGAATGCAACGGAGATTCGTAATTTCTTGGCCTTGGAAGGTTATTATCGCAAATTTATCAAGGGCTTCTCTTCTATTTCAGTGCCCTTGACCGCCTTGACCAGGAAGAATGCGAAGTATGAGTTGGATCCCGAGTGTCAGAGGAGCCTTGATCAGCTGAAGGAGGCCCTTACTTCAGAACCAGTGTTAGCTATGCCAATGGACCACGAGGAGTTTGTGGTTTATACCGATCCGTCTTTGAGAGGTTTGGGTGCAGTTCTGATGCATGGTGGCAAGGTTATTGCATATGCGTCGAGGCAGCTGATGAGTTATGAGCAGAACTATCCGAATCATGATTTGGAGCTTGCTGCAGTGGTGTTTGCGCTGAAGATTTGGAGGCACTATTTATACGGAGAAAAGTGTCAGATATTCACCGACCACAAGAGTCTCAAGTACTTCTTCACCTAGAAGGAGCTGAACATGAGGCAGCGCAGATGGTTAGAGTTGGTGAATGATTATGACTATGACATTAGCTATCATCTGGGTAAGGCTAATGTAGTGGCAGACGCTTTGAGCCGGAAGACTGCGGTGGTGGCTTGTTTATCAATTGAGAGGCCACTACAGACTGAGATAGAGAGGTTTGGTCTAGAGCTTTATTCAGGAGGTTGTGCACCGAGTTTGGCAGCGCTCACTATTCAGCCGACTCTTCGACAGCGGATCAGAGAAGTACAGGCCTCCGATGAGCAGTTACAGCAGTGGAGACAGCGTGATGAGGACAGAGGACGAGGTCTGTACACTGTTGAGGATGGGATAGTACGTTTCAGAGACCGGATGTGGGTGCCGAGCACTGGTCAGTTGAGAGCCGAGATCTTATCTGAGGCTCATACATCGACGTACTCCATCCACTCAGGGAGTATAAAGATGTACAGATATTTTCAGACATTGTATTGGTGGCCAGGGATGAAGAAAGACATAGGGAGATTTGTGTCGGAGTGCTTGACCTGTCAACAGGTCAAGGCGGAGCACCAGCGTCCAGCAGGGTTGTTGCAGCCACTTCCCATTCCGGAGTGGAAGTGGGAGCATATCACGATGGATTTTGTGGTTGGATTGCCCAGGAGTCCCAGATGGTTCACGGCTATATGGGTGATTGTGGACAGACTCACCAAGTCAGCACACTTCTTACCGGTGAAGACTACTTTCACCCTGACGTAGTATGCAGAGCTTTATATCCGAGAGGTGGTCAGACTTCATCGGATACCAGTCTCGATAGTGTCGGACAGAGACACCAGATTCACATCTGCGTTCTGGAGGAGTTTTCATGCCGCCTTGGGGACGAGATTGTCGTTCAGTACAGCATTTCATCCGTAGACCGATGGACAGTCAGAGAGGGTAATTCAGATTTTGGAGGATTTACTGAGAGCTTGTGTCATTGATTTTCAGGGTACGTGGGACTCGAGATTACCGCTGGTTTAGTTCATGTACAACAATAGCTTTCAGGCATCGATTGTGATGGCTCCGTATGAGGCACTGTATGGGAGGAGATGCAGATCTCCCGTACACTGGGACGAGGTTGGCGAGAGAGTGCTTACTGGGCCGGAGTTAGTGCAGCAGACTGCAGAGGTTGTGACGAGGATTCGGGATAGGATGAGGACAGCCCAGAGTCGTCAGAAGAGTTATTCCGATCAAAGACGACGAGATCTTGAGCTAGCTGTGGGAGACCATGTATTTGTGAGGATATCGCCCATGAAGGGCGTGATGCGCTTTGGCCGGAGGGGCAAGCATAGCCCTAGGTTTATTGGGCCATTAGAGATTCTGGAGAGGGTTGGTACGCTGGCTTATCGAGTAGCGTTACCACCCAGTTTATCAGCGGTGCATAATGTCTTCCATATCTCGATGCTGAGGAACTACATTCCGAACCCGTCTCATGTGTTGGATTTTGAGCCGCTGTAGTTGGCATCAGATTTATCTTTCGAGGAGCGACCAGTGCAGATTCTAGCTAGGGAGGAGTTTAGGCTGAGAGCATGGAGTATTCCGATGGTCAAGGTCAGGTGGCATAACCGCTCGGAGGATGTGGCTACCTGGGAGACCGAGGCCGATATGCGGACGCGCTACCCAGAGTTGTTCGGTACGTACTCAATTTCGGGGACGAAATTCCTATAAGGGGGGTGAGTTGTAACGCCTAGAATTTTTTTACTACGTAGAAATGAGTGCATGACTAGGGGAAAATATTTTTAGATGATTACATGTCATTTTATTTCATTTATTTATGATTTTATGCTGCGTGGTATGCATGTGTTATTGTGAGACCTGAAATTGTAATATAAGATTAATTGTTGAGTTAATCGGTTTTTGGAGAATTCTGGGTATTCGGAGTTCTATTTGAAGGTTTTGTTTGCATTTTCGGGTCGGAAATCGCGTTTAGAACAATTCTAGAAATTTTGATATTTTTGAGATTTTGTTGAGAAATCTGGTTTGAGAGATCTGTTCGGGTTTGTGAGAAATCTGTTCGAATTTTGTGAAATCTGGGCGCTTAACGTTGTGGCGTGTTTTTGCTTGATACGCCGTCGTTTTTGTGAGATCTGTACGTCCCGTGTAGGAGAGATCTGTGCGCTATTTCGTGTGAAGTATGCTCGCGCGTTTTATGTGTTGTAATCCAAAACGCCGTCGTTTGGTGAAGTCTGGTTGTTTTGTGTATGAGGGATCTGATGCGTTAATGTGTAGAGATCTGGTCTCCATGTGTTTAGTATCGTGTGGGATACGACACCGTTTAGATTAGTTGTAACGACGCCGTTTAGTGAACGCTAGAGGAGAGATATGTTTTGTTAGTTAGCGTTCGAGTGTTCAGACTTCAGCGTCCAGCTTTTAGCGCGAGAATTCAGATTTCACCTATGGCGTTGTGCGACGTCGTTTTAGTGATAGCGCTCCTTCCAGCTTTTAGCGCGTTTTGTTCAGATTTCTTTTGCGTTGTATGTTAGCGACCAGACTTCTCTGTAGCCCAGGAGCGACGTCGTTTTGGGATTGAGCGTTGTTAGCGCTTGCGTTGGATTTTGTGGAATCTGTTGTGCGTTTAGAAGTCTAGAAAGCTGGTTCTGTCGGTGGGAATTTTATTCAGACTTCTCGCGTGTATATATTGAAAGCGTTGGCCTTCCATTATTGAGAAAACAGAATCCATACTTTGCAAATTTCTCTCGACCTTCGTTCTCTGTTCTCAAACCCTCGGGTACTATTCACCATAGATTTTATCCGACGATTCCCGTTGATTCCGGCCACCATTTTTCACGATCGAGGTAGCGTTGGACTCCTCTTGGAAAGCTCTATCATCTCGTACCCATTTTGGAGGCTGTAGTTGGCTGGAACGAAAGCACGAAGTTGCTGTTCTCATTCGTGCGTTTCGTAGTTGCAGGTAGCTTTTCGATTTAACTTTGTAATCTTGTTCCCAGCCTTGTATTAAGCTTCTTGTTAAGTTTTTTGAGTAGGGTTGAAGGCTGGTTTGTGCATATGAATTATCAGCCGTGAACTTTAATGTTTGGCCGTGAGAAATTGTGAGGGCCGTGAGGTTGTGTAGGTTTTTCCCGAAATCTGTGCATCGTGTGTTTGGCAGATTTTGTGCAGGCCGTGCCTTGCTCGCACCTTCGAGGAATCTGAATTTTTGTAATTGTTGCTTAGAAGGTACGGGTTTGAGCTTCAAATTCAGCTTGGATTGGTGTGAGATTTAATGTGAGATTGCTGGAATGTTTTGGTGTTTTGAATGCGGTTTTTTGGTAGCTGTTGCGTTTGTGTTAGCTAGCTGCCTTAGTGATATGCATACACGCATGGTTCATCATTCATTTCAGATCTCTTGTATCGTTTCTTGTCGTATTGTGTTATTGTTTCTTACCAGGATGCGAGGGCGAGCGGCGATACCGCACTCTCATCTCCATGCTGGGATTTGTTAGCCACCATGCGCCGAGTGGTTAACTACCATAGTTCATGGGCGAGACAACGGCAGGTCGAGTTGTTTGTTGCATCTGGTATTTGGGTGTAGTGTCAAGGCGAGTGGCTCATTACCACACTTTGAACACACACCAGTGGCCACCGTTTGTTGAAGATATTGTGGAGCTATGTTTGAGTTCCTTGGCTCCCTTTTTGGTTGTAGCCTTCAGCGTTCGTTCTGTGTCTCATGCATAGCATCTGCATTTTATCTTATGCTTTCCTTTATCTGTTTCAGTTGCTCTCCGTACTGGGGTTTGACCCCATGTCCCTCTGGGGCTTGGCTTGTTTCCTTGTTTGTGTTGTTTTCAGGGAACCCAGGTTTTACAGTTGGTCGTGGTTTTAACCAAGCTGGTGGTGCCCCAGGAGGTGGTTAGCGTGTCCCAGTAGCGTATAACATATTTATATGTATCAGTATTGTTAACTAGGGGATGCCCCGCGCTTCGTTGTTGTATTATGTTGTTGGAGTCTGATACATGTTATTCTTGTTGTATGCTATACTGTGTTGTTATGGCTTGTAGCCATTTGTTGGTTTGTTGAATTTATAGACTGGGATAGCTATTTTGAGTATCGCATTATTTTAAATTATATTGTTTTAAACCGTCAGGCCAAAAGCGAAAAATTTTACCTGGTTTTTGATAGCTTCCGCATGTGTTTGTATGATTTTACTCTGTTTAGAGCACGAGGCCTGACATTTTTGGTATCAAAGCTTAAGCTGGGATAAGCTCAATTTCTTTGCTCACACTCGGGTCTAGGCACAGTGTTGTGTATTGCATGTGCTTGATTTATGTGCCTATGTGCTGCATATTTTTGTTTTATATGATATCTATGCCGTATCTGTTCTGTTTTGCTTGATCCTGTTGAGTGTTTTCGTAGATGCCACCTAGACATCGTGGTAGAGGTAGGGGCAGTTTCAGGAGTCAGGAGGGCAGAACGAGGATCGGTATAGTGCTCGTACTCAGACTCGTGAGAGTAGTGAGGAGGAAGAGATTGCGGCTACGGCGCCTCCGGTAGAGAGGATGGATGTGGTGATCACTCGATTTCAGAAGATGAACCCTACAGTCTTCAATGGTGATGAGTCCAGTGAGGATGCGGACTCGTGGCTCCAGAACGTCATCTTTCTTTTCGACCGATGTCAATATGATGATGAGCTTCGTTTGAGTTTCGTGATTCTTCTGCTTAGGAAGGCCGCAGAGCGCTGGTGGCGAGGCGCTTCTAGTACTGTGGAGGAGACCGGTGTTGGGATCTCTTGGAACAGTTTTTGCGAGACTTTCCGGCAGGAGTATGTGCCTGAATCTTATGTGAACGCCCGGGAGCGGGAGTTCGACCATCTGGAGCAGGGTTCGATGACTGTTCGGGAGTATGCTAGGAAGTTCTCTTCTCTATTGGCGTACGTTCCCCATGTTTCTGGCCGGGAGAGGGCCAAGCGGAAATGATTTCATGAGGGCTTGAATGAAGAGTTGTATCAGATGGTTTTGACTAGTAAGCCCAAGACTTACGCTGAGGCTGTGGACAGTGCCATTGACATTGAGGAAGGTTTGCGTAGCCGTCGTGCTCGTCGGCAACAGGCACCGCAGAGTGGTCGTCCTGATATTCAGGGAGCGCAGTCTTCTCAGTCCTCCCAGTCAGCATATCAGCCCCAGCAGCAGCAGCAGTAGCCACAGGTGGCTCAGCAGTCTGGCCGTCAGAGGTTTCGACCCCGAGGTCAGCAGTTCAAGAAGAAGTCGGGTTCTGGCTCTTCTGGTTCTGGCAGTTCGAGTAGCAGTGGATCTCGGACTGAGTTTTGTGGCTTTTGCAGTGTGAAGCATCCTTCCATGAAGTGTGTTGGTGTGCAGGGTTCCTGCAACCTTTGTGGTCAGTACGGGCATTTTGCAAGATTGTGTCCGTCAGCTAGATCACAGCAGTCCGCGGCCCAGCCTCAGGGTCATGGAGGTCAGTCTAGGGGCCGTTCTCAGCAGTTTCAGCATCCTCGTTTGGGTGAGACTCAGTTTAGTCCGTTTCAGCAGCCTGGCCCTTCGCGCTTTGGGCAGTCATCTCAGCCTTTCTTCCCAGGACCCTAGCATGCTCAGGTTAACGCCATTACGAAGGAGCAGGCCGAGGAGACACCGAGTCGGGTGATTGGAGGTACATGTCTTGTCTTTGACTTTCCTGCTCGTGTGTTGTTTGACACCGGAGCATCGCATTCGTTTATTTTTGATTCGTTTGTTATTGAGCATGGTTGTGTACCATTCCTTTCCGCGATGCCGTTTCTGTTTCTACCCCTGGTGGTGTGAGTCTGTTCTCCCAGGAAGTTTTGTTGGATGGCATGTTGGGGTTTGGTGAGCATGTCCTGTTAGCGAACTTGATTCGTTTGATGCTTTGGGATTTCGATTGCATAGTTGGGATGGATGTGTTGTCCAACTATAGGGCTTCCGTGGACTGTTTCCATGGGATTGTGCGTTTTAGGCCTATGTCTGGCGAGAAGTGGGACTTCTACGTCCAGGATTCGCGATCGAAGATTCCATTGGTTTCAGCGATGGAGATGTTCAGCCTGTTGTCTTTGGGAATTCTGGATTTATGATCTACGATTTGGATGCGTCTTCTTTTTCCCGTGTTCAGCTCAGTGACGTTCCCGTGGTGCAACACTTTCCCGACGTATTTTCAGAGGAGATTCGTGATTTTCCTCTGTGGCGGGAGATCGACTCAGCATAGAGCTGGTGCCTGGCACAGCTGCGATTTCGCATGCTCCTTATAGTCTGGCGCCTGCGGAGTTGAGAGAACTCAAGGTGCAGTTAGATGATTTGCTGGAGAAAGGTTTTATTCATCCTAGTATGTCACCGTGGGGAGCGCCCATACTGTTTGTGAAGAAGAAGGATGGCTCAATGCGGATGTGCATTGATTTTCGTCAGTTGAATAAAGCCACTGTGAAGAACAAGTACCCATTGCCGAGAATCGATGATCTGTTTGATCAGTTGCAAGGTTCTGCGGTGTATCCAAAGATTGATATTCGTTCCGGATGCCATCAGCTGAGGGTGAGAGAACAAGATGTCGCGAAGACTACGTTGAACAAGTACCCATTGCCGAGAATCGATGATCTGTTTGATCAGTTGCAAGGTTCTGCGGTGTATCCAAAGATTGATATTCGTTCCGGATGCCATCAGCTGAGGGTGAGAGAACAAGATGTCGCGAAGACTACGTTTCGTACGAGGTACGGACATTTTAAGTTTTTGGTGATGCCGTTTGGTTTGACCAACGCGCCTGCAGTCTTTATGGATTTGATGAACCGAGTTTTACGCGAGTTTATTGATCAGTTTGTGATCGTGTTCATCGACGACATCTTAGTCTATTCGAAGACTCCTTTGGAGCACAAGGAGAATTTGCGTATTGTCCTTCAGACGCTGAGAGACCAGCAGTTGTATGCAAAGTTTTCCATGTGTGAGTTCTGGTTGGATCGCGTCATATTCTTGGGACATGTGATTTCAACCGAGGGGATTTCGGTGGATCCTAGCAAGGTTGATGCCGTTCTGAACTGGGAGCATCCCAGGAATGTTTCCGAGATTCGCAGTTTCTTGGGTCTGGCTGGCTATTATCGTCGCTTCATTGAGGGATTATAAAGTATAGCAAATCCGATGAATCAATTAACTTAGAAGGACAAGAGGTTTGTTTGGATTGAGCAGTGCGAGAATGCTTTTCAACTGCTCAAGGAAAAGTTGACTACTGCACCTGTGTTGGCTCTACCGTCCGGTTCAGGTGGTTTTGTTGTTTGTTCTGACGCTTCTCTCAATGGATTGGGTTGTGTGTTGATGCAAAATGATCGAGTCATTGCGTATTCCTAGCGGAAGTTGAAACCGCACAGGACTCGTTACCCAGTTCATGATTTGGAGTTAGCAGCGGTGGTCTTTGCGTTAAAGATCTGGCGTCACTACCTGTATGGCGAGCAGTTTGTGGTGTACTCCGACCATAAGATTTTGCAGTATCTGTTTTTGCAGCCTGACTTGAACATGAGACAACGTCTGTGGATGGAGCTGCTAAAGGACTTTGATTGTGAGATTAAGTACCAGCCTGGGAAGTCGAATGTAGTGGCCGATGCTTTGAGCAGGAAGGCTCATTCGAGCAGCTCAAAGGTCCGATCCATATATCCACGAGTTGAAGTTAAAGGTCAGGGCTGGCGAACTTGAGGATTATTCCGTCGCTTCCGATGGTTGTTTGCGTTTTCGGGGTAGGTTGGTTGTGTCCAATTTGATTGATTTGAAGGAGGAGATCCTTCGGGAAGCGCACTGTAGCAGGCATAGTGTTCATCCTGGTGCATGGAAGATGTACCATGCCTTGAAGCCGCACTTTTGGTGGGCTGGCCTAAAGAGCGACGTTGCTGGTTTTGTTGCTCGTTGTTTGAATTGTCAGATGGTTAAGGCCGAAAGGATGAGACCTGGTGGTCTGTTACAGAGTTTGGAAGTGCCCCAATGGAATTGGGAGCATATTGCTATGGATTTCATGACGCATCTGCCTCGTTCCAGCAGATTATGCGATGCTATTTGGGTGGTTATAGACCGTCTGTCGAAGTCTCCACATTTTATTCCCTATGGGATGACCTTCTCGTTGAAGAAGATGGCAAAGCTGTACGTTGATTTCGTTGTTAGACTGCATGGTGTGCCCGTTTCGATCGTTTCCGACCGAGATCCGAGGTTTACTTCCAGATTTTGGAAGAGTTTCCAAACAGCTTTGGGTACCAGATTGGCTATGAGCACCGCTTATCAACCCCAGACAGATGGCCAATCTGAGCAAACTATCCAGACGTTGGAGGATATGTTGCGTGCTGTTGTGTTGGATTTCGGAGGTATCTGTTAAGACGCGTTGTCTTTGGTTGAGTTTTCGTACAATAACAGCTACCAAGTGACGATTGGTATGGCGCCTTTTGAGGCTTTGTATGGCAGAAAGTGCAAATCGCCGGTGTGTTGGGAAGAAGTGGGGGAGAAGCAGCTATCTGCCCCTGACTTTGTGCAGCAAATGAAGGATCATGTTGATCAAATTCGACAGCGAATGAAAGCTGCCCAAGATCGCCAAGCCAGTTATGCGAATAAGAGGCGTCGACCTCTTGAGTTTCAGATTGGTGATCGTGTATTTCTCAAAGTTTCTCCGTTTCGCAGTGTCATGCACTTTGGACACAAGGGAAATTTAGCCCCTCGTTACGTTGTTCCATATGACATTGTTGAGAGGATTGGCCCTTTAGCGTATCGGCTGTTGTTGCCGCCAGAGTTGTCTTCTCTGCATGACGTCTTTCATGTTTCCATGTTGAGGAATATGAGCCAGATCCGTCTCATGTGCTTAGAACTGACGAAGTGGAGCTAGATCAGTCGTTGAGTTATCAAGAATATCCCTTGCAAATCCTTGGCAGAAAAGAGAAACAGTTGAGAAATAAGACCATTCCGTTGGTAATGGTGCAGTGGAGCAAACATGGAAGGGAAGATGCTACTTGGGAGCTGGAAGAAAAGATGCAGCACGAGTGGCCGCATCTGTTTGAGTAGCTGTTGAGCTAAATTTCCAGTAGTTTGTAGCTTTTGGTTGTATTTCTTCCCTAGTTGTTGTCATATGTTTGCTCAGTTATCTTGAACTCTTGGCTTGTGTTAGGTAGAGTTCTGTTGTGTATCTTACTGTTTATTTGTATTTCCAGATTGTTTTTCGATTTTCGAAGACGAAATCCTTTTTAGTGGGGGAGAAATGTGAGACCTGAAATTGTAATATAAGATTAATTGTTGAGTTAATCGGTTTTTGGAGAATTGTTTGCATTTTTGGGTCGGAAATGCGTTTAGAACAATTCTGGAAATTTTGATATTTTTGAGATTTTGTTGAGAAATCTGGTTTGAGAGATCGTGTTCGGGTTTGTGAGAATCTGTTCGTAATTTGTGAAGTCTGGGCGCTTAGCGTTGTGGTGCGTTTTTGCTTGATACGCCGTCGTTTTTGTGAGATCTGGACGTCCTGTGTAGGAGAGATCTGTGCGCTATTTCGTGTGAAGTCTGCTCGCGCGTTTTATGTATTGTATTCCAAAACACTGTCATTTGGTGAAGTCTGGTTGTTTTGTGTATGAGGGATCTGATGCGTTAAGGTGTAGAGATCTAGTCTCCATGTGTTTAGTATCGTGTGGGATATGACACCGTTTAGATTAGTTGTAACGACGCCGTTTAGTGAACGCTAGAGGAGAGATATGTTTTGTTAGTTAGCGTTCGAGTGTTCAGACTTCAGCGTCCAGCTTTTAGCGCGAGAATTCAGATTTCACCTATGGAGTTGTGCGACGTCGTTTTAGTGATAGCGCTCCTTCCAGCTTTTAGCGCGTTTTGTTCAGATTTCTCTCGCGTTGTATGTTAGCGACCAGACTTCTCTTTAGCCCAGGAGCGACGTCGTTTTGGGATTGAGCGTTGTTAGCGCTTGCGTTGGATTTTGTGGAATCTGCTGTGCGTTTAGAAGTCTTGAAATCTGGTTCTGTCGGTGGGCATTTTATTCAGACTTCTCGCGTGTATATATTGAAAGCGTTGGCCTTCCATTATTGAGAAAACAGAATCCATACTTAGCAAATTTCTCTCGACCTTCGTTCTCTGTTCTCAAACCCTCGGGTACTATTCACCGTAGATTTTATCCGACGATTCCCGTTGATTCTGGCCACCATTTTTCACGATCGAGGTAGCGTTGGACTCCTCTTGGAAAGATCTTTCATCTCATACCCATTTTGGAGGCTGTAGTTGGCTGGAACGAAAGCACGAAGTTGCTGTTCTCATTCATGCGTTTCGTAGTTGCAGGTAGCTTTTCGATATAACTTTGTAATCTTGTTCCCAGCCTTGTATTAAGCTTCCTGTTAAGTTGTTTGAGTAGGGTTGAAGGCTGGTTTGTGCATATGAATTACCAGCCGTGAACTTTAATGTTTGGCCGTGAGAAATTGTGAGGGCCGTGAGGTTGTGTAGGTTTTTCCTGAAATCTGTGCATCGTGTGTTTGGCAGATTTTGTGCAGGTCGTGCCTTGCTCGCACTTCAAGGAATCTGAATTTTGCTAATTGTTGCTTAGAAGGTACGGGTTTGAGCTTGAAATTCAGCTTGGATTGGTGTGAGATTTAATGTGAGATTGCTGGAATGTTTTGGTGTTTTGAATGCGGTATTTTGGTAGCTGTTGCGTTTGTGTTTAGCTAGCTTCCTTAGTCATATGCATACACGCATGGTTCATCATTCATTTCAGATATCTTGTATCATTTCTTGTCATATTGTGCTATTGTTTCTTACCAGGATGCGAGGGCGAGCGGCGATACCGCACTCTCATCTCCTTGCTGGGATTTGTTAGCCACCATGCGCCGAGTGGTTAACTACCACAGTTCATGGGCGAGGCAACGGCAGGTCGAGTTGTTTGTTGCATCTGGTATTTTGGTGTAGTGTCAAGACGAGTGGCTCATTACCACACTTTGAACACACACCAGTGGCCACCGTTTTTTGAAGATCTTGTGGAGCTATGTTTGAGTTCCTTGGCTCCTTTTTTGGTTGTAGCCTTCAGCGTTCGTTCTGTGTCTCATGCATAGCATCTGAATTTTATCTTATGCTTTCCTTTAGCTGTTTCAGTTTCTCTCCGTACTGGGGTTTGACCCCATGTCCCTCTGGGGCTTGGTTTGTTTCCTTGTTTGTGTTGTTTTCAGGGAACCCAGGTTTTACAGCTGGTCGTGGTTTTAACCAAGCTGGTGGTGCCCCTGGAGGTGGTTAGCGTGTCCCAGTAGCGTATAGCATATTTATATGTATCAGTATTGTTAACCAGGGGATGCCCTGCACTTCGTTGTTGTATTATGTTGTTGGAGTCTGATACATGTTATTCTTGTTGTATGCTATATTGTGTTGTTATGGCTTTTAGCCATTTGTTGGTTTGTTGAATTTATAGAATGAGATAGCTATTTTGAGTATCGCATTATTTTAAATTATATTATTTTAAACAGGCAGGCCAAAAGCGAAAAATTTTACCCGCTTTTTGATAGCTTCCGCATGTGTTTGTATGATTTTACTCTGTTTAGAGCACGATGCCTGACAGTTATTTTTCAGCCCGCTTGAGCTACGGACGCGTGGACGAGATTAGGGTCGACCGGAATGAAAATAAATTGAGATTTTAAGTTTTGGGAATTTTTAGAACGAATTTATTTTATTTTAAGCAACAATTTTTGAAAATTTGGATTTTTATAATTATTTTGGAGGGAAACCCGTTTTTCGCCTATACGGGCTGGTATATTGAGTTTTAAGGCATTTTAAATTTTGAGGAGGCCTAGATTTCGAAATTTTGCATCCTTTTAAAGCCCAAATCTATGTTTTAAACACCTTTTAATTTATTAGAGGGGCAAGCTTATATTTTCTAAATTTAAATTAGTAGGGGTCATAATGGGCACTTTAATTATTTCTTAAACACTAGTTAAACATAACCTAGCCTCCTCTACACACACAAACCAGCCGTCCCCCTCCCTCACAAGCACACAAATTTCGAAACCAATCAGCCATTGATGGAGCTTGGTGATCCAAGGCCGGTTGCGCCCCGATCTCGCGTCTACAACGTCCGTACCTCGCAGATCAACGTTTTCTTCAACCCAGGCATGTGATATCAATCCCTTTTCTCGCCATTTAAATCATAATAATCTGTTTTTAGGAAAATTATGCATGAATTCGTGGTGAATATTTCAGATCTATACATCTATTATCATATCTCATGCATGCACTTCACGTTTCTTGACATGTTTCGCTTCCTTATTTTAATACTTAGGGCAGGGCGATTTCAAGGGCTATTGGCTCGGTTCTAGTGGTTCCTAGGAGACTCATGGTGGTCTAGATCGAGGTAGGAAGGTGGCTAAGTGGTCGGGTGAACCAGGGAAAGCCATAGAGGTCTAGGTGACGCGTCGCGCTGCGTGGCTGATGCGCCTACTTCCCTCGATCAGTTCTCCCTGGTTAGCCCATGGTTTGGACCATGGTTGGTCTAGTTAGAACCTTCTGGACCTGGGGGTGGTCCAGCCGGAAGGTCTCCAGCATTGGTGGTCGGAGAAGGGAGAACGAACGCGAAGACCAGCAGGTGGTCGCGACGGCGCAGCATGGATGGAGCGTCCACTTGCAGCGACCAGTTCTCCCTGGTTAGCCAACGGTTTGATCCAAGGTTGGTATCGTTGGAACCTTCTGGACCTGGGACTGGTCCATCCGGAAGGGATCTGTCAGTGGTGGCCGGAGCAGGGAGAACGATCGTGAAGACTGGACGCTGCTCTCTTGCGCCGCTGGTGTGTGCGTGTGTGTGTCCGGTTTAGGGTTTACTTTTGGATGGGTTCGGTTCAATTGAACCGGATAGTTTGGTTGGGCGGATCGGTTTTTCGAGTCTCTAGTTAAATGTTTTAAAATCGGTCCAAGTTATGTTATTTATGGACCTGTTATTTTAATTAATGTGTCAAAGATCCAATTTTAAGGAAATTAGCCAGAAGTCAAAATTAAGTCAAACTTTTTTTAAATATCTTAAGTTATGTCTAATTTTATGTTTTTAGTCAAAATTAGGGCTTTAGGATTTTAATTGGAGTCAAAAATCGATTTTTTGGAATTTAATAAAGGTCAAAATTGATTTTTATAAGTCCCAAAATTATTTTTAGAAGTCAAAATTAATTTTAATTGGTCAAAATTAGCCTTGATTTTTATAAGTCATTATTTAATTAAAATCAGGCAAAAATGGGAAAAGGCGGTGAATATTCGTTTCATCGGCCGAGTTTGGAGCGACGTTTGGTCTAGTAGTAGCGAGCCAGGCGCCGGGATCAATCCCTGACCGAAGTAGAAAAACGTAGAAGCCCGTAAATGTATAATTAATCATATATGTAGTATGCTATGTATGAAAATGTTTTAAAGAAAAAGATTAATTATACATTAACGAGCTAAGATTTTAAATTGCATGACTTTAAGAAATTTCACGCATCATGAGATTTTATGAAATTACCAGGCATGTTCTTTTTAAGTAAAAAACCGAGGAATTGAAGTGATGTGGCACGTCTACTATGGGAGTTCACCGGGTAGCCGGGCCCGGGGATCCCCTGTTTCTAGGATTTCAGGATTTCAGGGCCTATGGATCCCGAGGTAAGGTCGGGTGAAGTGGTAGTTTTCAGGAGGTGTGACATATAGGCATCCCGAGGTAAGGTCGGGTGAACCACACCGCCACGTACGTTGGTTATTACGACTGATCAGTCACACGTTGCTCACATCCACTGATATGACTCATACGCTTTCTTTTCAGGATTACGATGCCATGCCTTATATGTTATGATATTATTGCAGGATGAAATGTTTTAAGATCATGCACGCATTCATGTTTATAACGCTATTTTAGTACAAGTGTGTGCTTGCATGCGATTTTATTAGTATGTACTTTGTTATGTATTACGATAGAACATGCTGAGCCTCTAGGCCCACTAGGTTTAAATGGTGCAGGTGATGATCCTGTCGATGAGTATATTTCGACTAGAGGTGAGGACCTCTGAGCGCCTATCGCAGCAGTACCCCGTGACAGCCTTATGTTTCAGTTTTGAGATGATACAGTTTTAGATACTGGTTTTAAACCTGTTGGTTTTCAGTTACTCTTTTTACTCGATTGATTTCATTGTGTGATTTCATTGTGTTGGATGTTTTAAAGTTTTTAAATATTCGTTTATTTATGCTTGCAGTATTTTGAGAAAATGATTTAGAAAATGTTTTAGAAGGAAACGAGCCATACCTTAAGTTTATGCTTCCGCACATGTTTAAATAATAAAAAAAAATTTCTAGAGTCTGGTTCATTTCATCAGTTCTACCATATAGCTCATTGTGAAAGGGCAATTGACACTCTCGACGACTGCTCACCGTTCCTTTATGAAAGGGCAACTGACATCTGGACAACTGCTCACCCTTCCTTTATGACCGTCTGTTATCTATGCCATAAATCCTTAAAATAAACTTTCGTTCCTTAAACTCTTGTCTTTCTTTGAAATCTTACTGGGTTCGCTTCTTTTAAAACTTGCTTCCCATTTTAAAACTTACTAAGTATCAGATTAGACTACTGGAAAATGATCGCTGAAATGCAAACAGATTTCTCTATAGGGAACTGTACTGGAAAGCAAAACTGATTTCTCAAGTGGAGAGTAACCTTGAGCAGATGTGACAATAAGGAATAGTACCGGTAGCGTAAAACATATCAGACTATGAAAAATACATCGCTAACATTGAAACAGATGTCGCTGGTCAACTCAGACGTCAACGCAGAAATACTGTTTGGAAAAGAAACAGATATGTCCAACGGAATAGTGTTTAGGAGTGAAACAGCTGCGACTTGGTCAATTCAGATGTCAACGCAACTAAGTTGGTCAAGTCAGATGTCAATGAATAATCATAAGCATCTCACCAGTGAAATATTTTATTAGGACAAAATTTATTAGTTTTGGTGATAACAAAATAAGACAAGAATTTAACAAGAGATCATTTTTCAGTCGACGTGGTGTATTTCAGCAGTTGGACTATTCGTTGGAATTCATCAGATGGTTTGAAATCAGTCGATGGTTTTATTTCAGCAGGTGTATTAGGTTCGAACGCAAGCATTTGAGAATTACCGTGCTTTGCTAAGGATTACAAACGACAGTGTTCGAAGTAGTCAAAACGACATCGTTCGAGTAAGTTGGAACGACGTCGTTGGAGTGCACATTTATATATCAGCAGTTGAACCAGTCAGGGTAATCAGCAGAAAGAGTTCTTGAAGAGAATCAGTAGTTGCATTAGAATATTCCGTTGGATAATGCAAAACGACAGCGTTTAGATAAGTTGAAACGACGGCGTTTTGAGGTACCGCTAGGATTAAGCCGATGGAGTTTGCGCATAGTCAATCGCTGGTAATCAGCAGATGCTTGCTTTAAAGTAAATCAGCAGACAGTTGGTCACTTCAATAGTTAATATATTTCAGCAGATGGCTACAGTGTTCTTGCAAAACCAGCCGTTGGTAGTTGATGATATTTGATGATAGCAAAACGATGTCGCTTGAATAAGTTGATACGACAACGTTTTGCCCTCGTACCAGGAAATCAGTTGTTTGGCTTTACAAAGGACCAGTCGATGGAAAAACACACATGGGTCAGCAGTTGAATTCTTTCAAGTGTTTTTCCAGTCGCAGTATCATTAACAACAATGATGGAGTTAGAGCTGGTTATCAAAGTAATTTCCGGTGCAACTTTAAATTGATTCAAATACGATCGAACACTGAAAATGGAAAAGATATGTAGAATCGTACAATTGCCTGGAATTAAGGAGACAAGGTAGGTACTATTTTGGGTAAATAGTACGATGTACAGAGGCCGTTTTTCAATGCTTGCACAGAAATGGAAAGAAGACAAATTGGCTCTGTCAATGAGCAATTTTACCTTGTAGTGGAGCAGTGATTACGGCGTACATATTTGACAGTGATTCAAACGGGATTTATTTTCCTTTGAGGCATTTATGACCGTTGCAATCAAAGCATATAAATACCAGAAGCTGGATTGAAGAAACAATCCTTCGCTATTATTCGATTGCGGTCACGCTGTCAAAATATTATTTCGAGCTTTCCTTGCATTCATCTTTACGAAGCTCAAAGACTTGAAGAATACAACCTTTGTTATTCACTGAAAATCTCCAAGTCATCCTCTGGTTCAGTCGTTGAATCGAGTTTCTTTGTTTAAGAAACCAGAGGATTTTATAGTACTCATATCGTGTATTCATTGTCATATTTTACTGAGTCTGTAACGAACTGGTTGTGTGAAGCAGTTCGAAACATATACAAGTGTTGTAAACAATCAGCAGCTGCGTCTGTGTGTTAGATTTTGAAGTGTCTAGGAGTTCATACAAGTGCTGCTTGTGTGATCGGTTGGTTGCAGAAGGCCTGTAATCAGCAAATCTTCTAGTGATACCTTCCGAGGAGGAAGAAGGGGAGACGTAGGATATTTATATCCGAACTTCCAGAAACAAATCCTGAATCCTTATCTTTTACATACTGCACTTATATATTGTGTTTATCTACTGTTCACAAGTCAATCGGTTTTATTCCGCACTTTTCAAGTTAACCGAGAAACTTGCATAAAACTGAGATACCTTAAGTATGGTAACTCGGACTTAAGTTAATCCGTGCTGCAAAACATTTTAAAAGATTTCAAAAATCGAAGGAGTTCATTCAACCCCCCTTTCTGAACTCCTATTTATTTATTGATCCTATTTCTGGGACCATCAAGTGGTATCAGAGCAGGAACATCTCAGTTATTGAACAACTATCTTTTTGTGCGTTATATTATCTAAATATGTCGATCCCTCACAACAAGATTCCTTTGTTTTCGAGGGAAGAGTATGATGACTGGAAGATTAGGATGCAAGCACATCTAGCGGCCATGGATGATGACATGTGGTATGTCATCACAGAAGGACCATTGAAAATAATGAAGCCCAATCTGGCGTTTGCTGTATCAAATGGTGAACCTCAGTTTCTTGAGAAAGCTAGACACGAATATACTCATGACGACAAGAAAAAGGTGAACCTGGACAACGTGGGAAAGGACATACTATTCAAGACGCTGGACAAAGACAAGAACATGTTCAGCAAGATCAAGAACTGTCCTACTGCTAAAGATATATGGGAGAAGTTGATCCAGATATGTGAGGGAAGCGATGAAACGAAGGAGAACAAACTAACAGTCGCTCAACAGAAGTATGAGTCCATCAATATGAAGGATGGAGAGACCATGACTGAGTTCGACGAAAGATTCAGTGCAATTGTCATTGAGTTGAACAGCCTTGGGAAAGAACATAGCAACAGAGAGTTGGCACTGAAAGTGATGAGAGCATTGCCCAAGGAGTGGGATGTGAAGACAATGGCCATGAGGGAATCAAAAGACTTGAACAAGCTGGAGTTGCACGATCTGTTTTCCAACTTGAAAGCCTATGAGTTTGAGTTGGAGACAAGAACAGAAGCTGGTCCCTCTACATCCCAACCAACGAAAGCTTTGGCAGCAAATACAACTACTGAACAGTGCTCTCCTAGCACCAGCAAGTATGCCGACCAGCTCAGTGACGACGTCATGTCTCTCTTCGTTATGAATTTTGGGAAATACTTGAGAAGATCTTTCAACCCTTCTACTTATTTCAATAATGTTTATAAATCTGAAAAAGTCTGTACTGATTTGAAATGTTATAACTGTGATAGTCCAGGTCTTTTTTCAGCTGATTGCAACAGACCCAGGAAGGATGACAAATACAGACGAGATGACAAGAGAGAAGAGCGATACAAGAGAGATGAGGAAGATGATGAAAGAACTGTTGAAAGATCTAAGGACAAATCCAAAGACAAATTCAAAGAAAGGTCGAGAGACAAAAGGATGAACTCAAGAGGAGATAAAAGACCCAGTCGCAAGTATGACAGAAAAGTACTGGTTGCTGAGGAAAGCACCGAGAACTGGGCAGATAGTGATTCAGAATCTTCATCCAGCAGTTCATCTTCAAGTGACAGTGAACAGGAGGAAGTTCATTATCTCATGGCTAACCAAACAGATGACGATGAGGTATTCGAATTTTCCAACATTGAATTTACACGAGAAGACCTTGTCACTGCACTAAATGACATGGTCAAAGAGTACAGGAAGCTTACTCAGTCATTCGAGGAAGCTAAAGCTGAAAACATGAGTCTAAAAAGTAGTTCGATTGAATCAAGTTCTGATGAGCTTGAGGATATTGATGAGTTGAAGACTGAGTTGAGTAAGCTAACAGCTGAGAATGATGAGTTGAAATATGAGACCAGTGAGCTCAAAGCTGAAATCTAAGTATTGAAGCAAGTAGTGAGCGCCTGGAATCGGTCTTCTAGATCTCTTCACAAACTGAATGAGAGTCAATAACTAGCAAATGATAAGTCTGGTTTGGGATTCAATGGTAGTGAATTCAGTGAAGGAGAGACCAGTACTCAGTCACAGCCGGCATATGACAAACTCAAAACAAGGAATTTTGTCAAAGCCAGCGTGATATATGACTGTTTTGAGTCGGTAAAATATGATGATCAGAACTCTCCAAAGTTGAGTGATAATGGAAAAGTTGGTATCGGCTTTTCAAAACCTGAGAGATTCAAGCCTAACTGGCTAAATAACAAACTGGATAAAGACAAAGTGAAAGCTGGTCAAAAACCGTTTGTTCCTAACCAGCCGTGGCGTAGCTCAAAGAAGGTAAAACCTGGTTGGAAAAACACTCAACCAAGGAGAGATTAATATGGTCAACATGTCAAATATAAACTCAAAATATCTCACAGTAATTTTGCACAGACTTTTGTGGATCCAAAAACTGGGAAAACTGTGAAAGTGATTCAAGTCTGGGTCCCGAAAGGGGTAATCCAATCTGGACCCAAATAAAATTGGGTACCAAAAGCTTCTTGTTTGATTGAAGGATAACAGGTACAAAGCAGCAGCTGAAACAACTTTGTGGTACCTGGATAGCGGATGTGCAAGACACATGACAGGAAATAGAAAGCTGTTAACAGACGTGATTCCTCACAAAGGAGCTAAAATTGTATTTGGCTACAATGCATATGGTAACACTGTGGGTAAGGGTAAGCTTATCCACGGTAACATTTCCATTTCTGATGTACTTGTTGTTGATAATCTTAAATATAATTTGATTAGTATTAGTCAACTATGTGACAAATGTTACATAGTCAAGTTTTAACAACACACATGCACGGTTCAGAGTCCAAGTGGTCTGACTGTGTTGGTAGGAAAACGTTCGGGGAATACCTACATCATCGACTGGTCAGATCAGCAGGAACCTGAACAATTGTGCCTTGTAGCTGGTTCTTCCAAGAGCTGGTTGTGGCACCAAAGAATGAATCACTTAAACTTCAAAACACTCGCCAAGTTGAGTGAACATGATATGGTTTCTGGTCTGCCAAAAATCAGTTTTTCTAAGGACAAGATTTGTGCAGCATGTCAACTGGGAAAAAAAATTCGATCCACTTTCAAAACAAAAGGCGGTAAACGTTCTTCCCGAAGCCTAGAGCTTTTGCATTTGGATCTTTTTGGTCCTGTTTCTATAACCAGCTTAGGGGGAATGAACTACACCCTAGTCATTGTTGATGATTTTACTAAATATACTAGGGTGGTGTTTTTAAAAGAAAAATCTGAAACCGCTGACCAGTTGATTAGGCTTTTCAAACGTTTGCAAAATGACAAATCTTGTACAGTCAACCGGATAAGGAGTGATCGAGGAACAGAGTTTTTAAATAAAAAATTATCTTCTTATCTGGATGATATTGGAATAAAGCATGAGCTTTTCACAGCTAGAACTCCTCAGCAAAATGGTTTAGCTAAGAGGAGAAACCGCACTTTAAAAGAAGCTGCTAGATCTATGATTGCTTATTTGGGTATTTCTCAAAAATTTTGGGCAGAAGCAGTTAACACAGCGTGTTACACTCAGAACATATCAATGATAAATAGAATGCATGATAAGACCCCATATGAGATCTGGAATGGCAAAAAACCTGATATTTCATATTTCAGGGTGTTTGGATGCAAGTATTTCATTCATAACAATGGCAAGAAGCATCTAACAGCCTTTGAACCTAAATCTGATGCAGGAATCTTTTTAGGCTATTCAACAGTGAGCAAAGCATTTCGAGTGTTCAACAATCGAAGCTTAACGGTTGAGGAATCAGCACACGCCGTGTTTGATGAAACCAGCTTCAAGTCAAATTCAGCTGCAAGCTTACACGATTTTTGTTCACGTCTGGAGTCAACAAGTCTTCAAGAATCAGATGACGACGTGCCACAAAGACAATCAGCTGAGGGGGAACAACCTGCAGTTGTTATAACGCACAACAATGTTCAACAGGACATGACAGGTAATCCAGCTGGTATTGATTTAACTAACGTAAATCAGCCGCAAGGATCAGTGTCCTACTAGTGCACAAGCTGCTGGAAATGAAGTAACAAAGAATCAAGATGCTGCTCAAACAGAAGTTGCACCAGCTGGGAGCACACATCAATCAATATTAGAATCACCAGCTGGACAACCAGCCGCAAGGAATTTTCAGTCGCCATTAGACTCAACTACTGGACAACCAGTCGCGAGTCCTCTTCAATTGATATCGAGTCCACCAGCTGGTGAACCAGTCGGGAGCACATCTAGACCACCTGCTGGTCAATCAGCATCAAGCACTTCTTACCAGCAGGAAGCAGACGCAGACACTAACAATATTCAACATCAAATGGCGTCTGCTGATCCAATCGTTGCAAACCATCCAGCAACACAAGGGGAACAAAAAGAACAAATCCCATTGGACTTGATCTTCGGTGGAATAGAAATCATCCACCTGAGCAAGTCATAGGTATCGAATCCCCTGTTCGCACGCGAGGCCAGCTATCTCAGTATGATCATTTTGATGCTGCTTTTCTTTTGCATATAGAACCTAAGGTAATAGATGAGGCCTTAGAAGAACCAAGCTGGATAGACGCTATGAAAGAAGAGTTAAATCAATTTGAACGTAATAAAGTATGTCAACTTGTACCTAGACCAAAAAATTATTCAGTCATAGGCACACAATGGGCCTTTAGGAATAAATTAATGAAGATGGAGTAGTAACAAGAAATAAGGCTAGTCTGGTTGCACAAGGCTTTAGGCAAATGGAAGGTATAGACTTTGATGAGACCTTTGCACCAGTAGCAAGATTAGAGGCCATACGTATGTTCCTTGCATATGCTGCATATAAAGACTTCAAGGTCTTTCAGATGGATGTTAAGAGTGCCTTTCTAAATGGCGTCTTGACAGAGGAAGTGTATGTTGCACAACCTCTTGGCTTCATAGATCTACACATCCAGACTTTGTTTACAAACTGGATAAAGCTGGCGTCTTGACAGAGGAAGTGTATGTTGCACAACCTCTTGGCTTCATAGATCTACACATCCAGACTTTGTTTACAAACTGGATAAAGCTCTATATGGGTTGAAACAAGCACCCAGAGCTTGGTATGATACACTCACAAAATTCCTGCTTGAACATCAATTACTTACAGGCACAGTTGATAAGACATTGTTTAAATTCGTTAAAGATGATCATGTCTTACTTGTTCAAATATATGTCGACGATATTATTTTTGGGTCAACTAACCCCAAACTGTGCAAGAAATTCTCCAAGTTGATGCAGGACAAGTTCGAAATGAGCATGATCGGGGAGCGGACATTTTTCTTGAGCTTACATGTTCGCCAGTTGGAGAATGGTATATTCATCAACCAGGCGAAATATACTAAAGAACTGCTGAAGAAATTCGGAATGGAAAATAGTTCAGCAGCAGCGACTCCCATGAGCTCCACAATCAAACTCGACAAATATGAAGCTGGAACTGCCATCGAGGTATCTTTGTATCGCGGTATTATAGGCTCTCTGCTATATTTTACTGCTAGCAGACCAGACATCATGTTTGCTATCTGTATGTGTGCTAGATTCCAAGCAGAGCCAAAGAAATCGCATTACATTGTTGTAAAGCGAATATTGAAATATTTGAATGGTACTCCTAACGTGGGTCTTTGGTATCCCAAAGACTCCAGCTTTCAACTAATTGGATACAGTGATGCAGATTACGCAGGTTGCAGGATTGATCGCAAGAGCACAAGTGGAACGTGTCAATTCTTAGGGGATCGACTGATCTCCTGGTTTAGTAAGAAGCAGACATCAATTGCCACGTCAACAGCCGAAGCAGAGTATCTTGCTTCTGGCAGTTGTTGCGCTCAAATCCTCTGGATTCAACATCAATTGAAGGATTATGGCATTGATGCTTCCGAAGCTCCTATTCTCTGTGACAACACCTCAGCAATTGCAATCACCAAGAACCCTGTTCTGCATTCGAGGACCAAGCACATTGATGTTGGCGAAAGTGGCGGATCCGGATCTCGTTTCCCGGGGCACAGCGGAAGTTTTAAAATTTTGCACCGGGAATCGTTCAATACATCAAAAAAATACAATAAACCATACATAGGATGTTTATCGATTGTTACCTTGCTGACGTCTAGGCGCCTGGCTCCGACCAGTTTCACAGGGAAACCGGCACTTCAAAAGGTAGGCGGCGGTAGATCGTCTAATCAGGTCCACGACCGGAAGCACGAATCCTTCGTCAGCTTGTACTAAAGGACTAACGAATTCGAAACGAACGGAATCTCCTCATCAAGGTGATCGAAACAAGTCCGATCACGAGGCGGCGGCGCGGCGGCGATCGGCGACGGGAGAGGGCGGCGTGCGGCGGCCGAAGGGAGAAGGGAGGTGGGGCGGCGCTATGTATGGTTAAAGGTAGGCGGCGGTAGATCGTCTAATCAGGTCCACGACCGGAAGCACGAATCCTTCGTCAGCTTGTACTAAAGGACTAACGAATTCGAAACGAACGGAATCTCCTCATCAAGGTGATCGAAACAAGTCCGATCACGAGGCGGCGGCGCGGCGGCGATCGGCGACGGGAGAGGGCGGCGTGCGGCGGCCGAAGGGAGAAGGGAGGTGGGGCGGCGCTATGTATGGTTTTGAATGAGACTTAGTGTTTAATTCAATCCTAGACTAGTCATACATAAAGGTGAGTAATGGGCTTGAACCGGTCCAATGGACTTGGGTCAAGCCCAGGTCCATATGAACATTCGGTTCATTTAACTCACCGTGGCTTCATCATAATCCCGATCGACGATCAGATCGGACCGATCGACTCAGTTTCCAAAACTGAGTATTATGATGTGAAAAAAATTTTTCAGACCACCTAGTCCAAAATTACATTTAGCCCCTCAACATTTGGGAAATCGCAATTTGACCCCTGTTGACTTTTAGGAAGTCGCACTCCCCAAATTCCTTCTCCTATGCTCAACACATTGAGCTCAGTTTCCATGCGGGAATCATGAATCCAGTACTTTTCTGACCCTCAATGGTTCAGGGATACAGCTAGCCGTGGGCCCACAACCATTGTGACTCCGAAATCACAATTTCGGACTTGCCCATCGGATCATGGTAAAGCGCGTAGCAACATCGCCCCATGATCCCCTAGGTATCACTGATAGTGCCTGCAAGAACCATTTGGTCATGGTTAGCGTATAGTACGGTCCTTTCAACACATATATCCAGATCAGATCAACGACCATTTGTAAATCGAGAGTCGCTAGAGATCCGATAACTATGCATACATCTTGGAGATCAAATAGTGACATCGCGAGTGTTACTAGGCAAACCCATTTAACTAAAACACATCCAGTACTCTGGCCAGATATTTATCACACTATTGTCTCCTCAGATAGCATAGGATATCCACGTGTTAAAGCGAGCGATGAATCCTCGACAACGAAGCATCGACTCCCACATGCATCGGGACCTCACCCAATCCCGCCACCTAATGACCACAAGTGAGTCGGTAAACGGGTCAAAGTGAGTCCCCTATCATGTAGAGTCTCAATGACGTTTCGAGTAGTGAGGACTAATCAGTACAACCAAGACCTCGGACTTATCCACTCGACAAATGGTAACCACTTGGAAAGTCCGAACGAGGGTAGTGATAGATCACCAGGTCACTATCCATCTGCATGCTCAGAACATCATAATGTTCCCTACCAATGAAACATGGTACTTCACATCGCAGATGCTAGTCTCAAGCTCGGGCGGCCTTATCCTCATTTTGACGGCCCAATCGACTAGGAACAAATTCAGAATACACAGTGACTATTAGATGTGTTTCATGATAGCCATCATATCCACTATCACATATAACATACACTATGGTGCATTATAGGTCTTTATCCAACACAATTGTTAAAATTATAATCATAATGAAAATAAAGAATGCCATAAAGAAAATGCATATGTCATATATAAAGATCGTTATACACAAGAGTCAATAAAACCCACATCACAAGTTGGCTAGATGGGCATCTACTCTAACAATCTCCCACTTGCCCTAAAGCCAACTACTCATCAGACGCAGTCCCATTGTTTTGCGATGTTTTTCAAACAACGGTCCTGGCAAAGGCTTCGTAAGTGGATAAACAATGTTGTCCGCAGAGGCGACTCTCTCAACTGCTATGTCACCTCTAGCCACAATATCCCGGATTATGTGGTATTTCCTCAGTATATGTTTGGAT